>RXPK01004484.1:0-42500 GCA_004143645.1 Protaetia brevitarsis
AATAGTATTGTTTCTAACGTCATCAATCAATTATAATAAGTCATTATACACAGCTCAAAACCTTACTGCTGCATAAATTAGCAAGGAAATAAACCAGGAAATGTGCTGCCACTTCGCGTTCTTCAAACTCTGCGCAGCTATCCTCAATCCCATTTCGTACGTCACCAGAAAGAGTAGGATATAGTTTAAGAGAATCGCCAACATTTGCCAGCCGAAGATTTCGTTGAAACTCTTAACAATGTGCGCGAATTTTGCGTGTAGTTTACACACATCAACGGTAATGTTCTCCAACTGCTTTAAAACCTGATTTTCGTTACGTATCTCCTGAATCGTTACACGTTTAAAGACTGTCACCAATGCTTTATTAATCGAGATAATTCTCAGTAAGAATCCCTTTATTAAATAGTAGAGATATATGACTACAACGCAAATGCGATACCTGAACAGTCTATCCAAGACATAATAAGATTCTTTTTGATAATCCGAATCTCCTAGTTCTAACCATAAAGAGAGATCAGTTAAAAATAATCCTATGTAAAATAAGGTTAAAATAAATACGACTTGCATACGAAAGCTCCTATTTCTTCTGTGAAACTTCACAGGGTATTTCGATAACATCAGATCGATTTGATGCAATTCCTTAGCGATATTTTCTTCGAAATCTCGATTGGAGAACAAAGCGGGTAAGTTATGACGATATTGCATAAAAATCCCGTCACAGTATTGAAGGTACTAATCACGATTGTACGATTGCTAGTTTTAACCGTCGAGTTAAAATTACTTTTAATTCTTCCGTACATTTCGTAACAAAACATCGTGATCAAGGCGATCAAAACGATTATCGCGTGAATTTTCGTTTTCAATGTGTTCTTGTACAAAGGGCACACCGCGAATAACGTCACAAAACGGATAAAATGTTTAGAATCGTTTGAATCTCCGTTTTCATTCACCACAGCCATTAAAGGATAATCGAAAAAATGCAGCACTCACTGTGAGTTTACCAAAAGAAAATGTCAGTCACAGCCACGACATTGTTATAGGTTAATTTAATATACACTTACACGTATTTATTTCGTTTTTTGAAATGAATAAAAATACTTATCATATGGATATCAAATGACTGGGGAATGAGACGATAAAATTTCATGTTTCAACCGCTGTAATTAGGTTGAATACTCGCCCCTATTTTTATTTATTAATTGAATTAATCGTGTTTCCATCGACATGGAAAAACGAACAAAAAATATATTCATTCCTGAGATCAGAATTCCAGCTCACGCGACCACCAGCACATTTAACTTCAGTGTATTAATTGATTGCTGGCAATAAGTGCTATATATTTAATTGTTTTTCGTGATAGGGCAATCAGATAGGGTTTCAATAAATTTATCAACCCCATAAAAGCGTACAAAAGTCAATAAAAAAGAACCCCAAAATAGAAGAAATGATCTCATTACCTACGTTAATATAAACAACTACTGCAGATTATTTTAACCTACAACTAAATCAATTTTCTTCGGTAAAAAGAGAATTCTATACTGTTTGAAATATAAATAATAAACATAACACTTTTAAATGCATTCAAAAAAAACATTTATAAATAAAAAGAACGATTTATTACTGGTGCCATCTAGTAACGAAGGAGGTTAATTAAATACCAAGAAGATATGGTGGTGCATAACACTGGAGAATGTATTTTCACTATTGCTCTACAGATAGCGCCACCACCATAATTTGCTCTCAATTTTATAAAATATCTTTTAGCATTAGCATTATGCAACAAATCGCCATTTTTAACAAAATAGAACACAAAAGCTTTGGTGTGTTTCTCCGTGTGTTTGACACATGAATCCCGATCTCCAATCTATCATTTTCTGTAATACTAACAATTAATTGGGCAAATTGCACTTTCATATATAGATGCCGCAACATATTCTTAAGCAATTTTTATTAATATAAAATAATAAATTATTAATATTAAAAAATAGAAAGACACAAATTTGATTTATTGGCAAAAGATCGTAATAAATTCCTTAATTCTTATGTTAACAAATACTTACTTAGGATAGGATTTTGACGTATAGGTGTATATTTAATTTATTGAATTTAATTATTATTTTTATTATTAAAGCAGCAGTTAAAAAATATAAACATATAACTTCGTACGCATCGCTGTAACATTTTATTTTTGGTATATTTTTAATATTTATATTCTTTTTTAAATACAATTATAGATTCCTCTAATACCGATAGGCAGTTTCATAGATTAAACCTTGATGTATAGATGACGCCTCAAATTTCTCTTTATAAACTAAAATTGGCAAAATATCGTAATAAATCGTAATAAAATATTTTATTTTATTTTTAGCAAACGATTTAATAATAACAATATCTCAAATTACAGGTACCGGTTACACAAACGACCAGTTATCTCGATAAGATTTTGACGTATAGAAGGTTACAAATTTCCAATTTAATTCATTAAATTTAATGATTATTTTGATTAGAACAGAGTTGGAGGAATTGTTTAGAAAATTAAAAGGTATACAGATATACATAATTTCTATTGCATCGCTATAGTATTTTATTTTAGCTGTTTTTAATTTTCTGATTACAGATTCCTCTAATACCGACAGATAGACCTATAGATTGGACTTTGACGCATAGATAGCGCCTTAAATTTCTCTTTATAAACTAAAATTGGCAAAATATCGTAATAAATCGTAATAAAATATTTTATTTTATTTTTAGCAAACGATTTAATAATAGCAATATCTCAAATTACACGTTCCAGTTACACAAACGACCAGTTATCTCGAGAAGGTTTTGATGTATAGAAGGTTACAAATTTCCAATTAATTCATTAAATTTAATGATTATTTTGATTAGAACAGGAGTTGGAGGAATTGTTTAGAAAATTAAAAGGTATACAGATATACATAATTTCTATTGCATCACTATAGTATTTTATTTTAGCCGTTTTTAATTTTCTGATTACAGATTCCTCTAATACCGGCAGATAGTCCCATAGATTGGACTTTGACGCATAGATATGGCGCCTTAAATTTCTCTCTTATAAACTAAAATTGGCAAAATATTGTAATAAATCGTAATAAAATATTTTATTTTATTTTTAGCAAACGATTTAATAATAACAATATCTCAAATTACAGGTACCGGTTACACAAACGACCAGTTATCTCGATAAGATTTTGACGTATAGAAGGTTACAAATTTCCAATTTAATTCATTAAATTTAACGATTATTTTGATTAGAATAGGAGTTGTTTCTATTGTTTAGAAAATTAAAAAGTATACAGATATACATAACTTCTATTGTGTCACTGTAGTATTTTATTTTAGCTGTTTTTAATTTTCTGATTACAGATTCCTTTAATACCGACAGATAGTCCCATAGATTGGACTTTGGCGCATAGATGGCGCCTTAAATTTCTCTTCAATTTATTAATTTAATTGTAATTATTTAAAAGATTTTACAATTATTTATTAGCGAAAGAATTGCAATAAATTCCAAAATCTTCAGGGTTGACTTTATTTTATTTTCGGTTTAATAACCACAATGAGATTACAGATTTGTCTTTCTTTCTGTTTAGACCTATAGGATCTATATACCTACCTAACGCCGTCACAAAGCATATTTGCACAGTTGGACTAAAGGTATATTAAATACACAATTTATAACATACAATAGTATTTATTTAAATAAGGAAACAAGATTCTACAAGTAAATAATATTATAGGAAGTTACCTAAGACATAAGCTTTTAACATTTTACAAGAAAAAATTACATTAATCTCATAGAAACCCTAAAATTATTCGCCAAATATTAAAGCAGTTAATATCCCAGAGGTAGTGACGTAAAATACATATCTACAACTTTTAATCTAAATGAATACTTTAAAGTTTGCAGTTGGAATGGCATTCGGTTTTTATAAAACACAAAAAGGACATTACGACATAAAACGTAAATTACACAACACTTCCCCTTACCGCAAATATTAAAAATTTATTCGATATCAACACCTTATACTTAAGAAAATTCGATATAAATAAAATCGAGAAAAATTCGAGTTAGAAAAAGAGGATTTGTTTAATAATTGATACTAATATTCTCCTTCTTGTAAGATTCCTGTTCCCTCTCGATAAAATCTAAATAACACAAACTGGAACGTGTGACCTTGTCGATAACACCGAGAGCGTGTTCCGATATCTTCTTCTGTATCTCATCCACCGATCCGCTAGCATCTATTTTTTTAAAGAAATCGAACTCTCTACTTAAACTTTCGTATTCGGCTAGGACTTTCGTTTGAAATCGGACGTTTTCGTAGCGTTCATCGCCGAAACCTCTTCTCATTTTCATCTCCTCCAATGGTAATTCGAGAAAGTAAACGACATCTGGCGCTGGTAAGCCCGTTTCTGGGTATTTGCACCAATCAGCATTCATTCCTATATCCGAAGTCGTTAAAAAATAAATAAACACAAACAAATTTCTTAAATAACTGGGTTCATATTAAGAAAAGTAGTAATCATTGGATCATTGAGTCAACAAGACCTGTGTAATCAATAAAAATGATTTAAAACAACATAAGGAAAATATGAAGAATAATCCGGCAGCCCCGATGATAAAAATTACTGGTCTGGATGGGTGTAGAATGACTCCAGAATCACGAAAATGTGTTTACTTTTCGGCGCTGACCATGTCTTTTACACTTTTTTCTTAAAAAAGATGCGATTCAGGTATTGTACCACACCAAAACACGTCGAAATCTTGAAAGAAAACCGCATTTATCAACCAATAACTGTTATAACCGAATCCTAAAATATTTCAACTAACTTATTTTCTTGAAATAACACCTTTTCATGTAATATTTTTATTAAAAAAGAATACGTTTCAATTCCCATCAACTGCCTTTTAGGCTAGAGTTTTTCTTTTTAGGTTGGTAATATGATCGTTCACAGAGTTCACTTTCACAGATCATATGTTGTCTGTACTGCGCCTTAATTACACAAGTTATTATATGCAATGTATTAATTTAAATGTAAAAAGATCAACAGAAATGGTTACTGCAACAACATTATTCTCTCGTCCGATCACTGAAAGTCCAACAGTATCGAGCGCAATTACCCTTAAATGAGTTCCCACTCAGAAACACAGCGTGTTTTATCAAGGCACAGTTCAGATAACCCAGACAACAACCGTGAACCTGTGACACTTTTGTGATGACCAACGTTCCAACGTACCAACATAAAAGAAAACAAGGGCACTTATTTTTCAAGATTCGCGTGTTTTGTGTGGTGACATAACCTGAAAAATCGCATCTTTTTTTAAGAAAAAAAGTTTAAAAACATGGTCAGCGCCGAAAAGTAAACACATTTTCGTGATTCTGGAGTCATTCTACACCCATCCAGACCAGTAATTTTCATCATCGGGGCTGCCGGACTATTCTTCATATTACCCCAACATAATTGAGAAACTTCTAAGCACTTTTTTTATAGAAGTGGCACATATTTTACGAGAGATTAATTAAAATAAAACAAAAATGTAACATAACCTCAATAACGTAAGCTAATTCCAACACATGAAAATGAAATAAATACAACCACTTTTTCCGATTTCAAACCCAAATATTTTCATTTTGTATTATTATTTAAATATAATATGAAAATTCAAGGAATATTTGTTGCGACAAATACACCTAACCCAAAAAAAAATCAGCAACCCCAACTAAAATATAAACTAACCTCAAATGTCAAAATTACCAAATTGTCACCTACAAATTCAATAGAGAAATAATTATTAAATCAATTCGATGTTTGTTCTTTTAATTTAATCCCCTACAACACCGAATACATCGAACACTCAACTTTGCAAACTAATCTTTGTTAGTCAGAACTTTAATTCACCCCTCAATTAATCAATGACCGTTTAAGTACTGTATAAGAATTACCTTTTTTCGCAGAGGAGAACACTATTCCTGAAAAGCTGTAACGATCCACGACGACGCTAGTACCCTCCGCCAATAATTTCTTCATCTTATTCATATTCTCAAAGCGATTAGCAGTAAACAGCAGATGCAAGGCCTGATCGTTCAATTCGTACGACTTATTCGAGAGGTATTCGCTGATCACCTTACCTATGGGAGTGGTACGATCGGGAAAGACCATCAATTCGGCCAGCTTTCCCGCCTTGTTCAGAGATTCCACCAGTAATTTCGACTGTGTACTCTTACCAGATCTATCTAGGCCTTCGAAAACCAATAGGGCCCCACGTCTGCTATTATAATCCATCGTGTAGATAGGAATCGAGTGTTGTGGGACTTTATTCGACCTGTTATTCGAGACACGCTGGAAGGTACTAAACGTCCTGCTAGGTAGGCGCGAAATTCGAGATAAACATAACCTAAAACTCATCACTGAGACGTTTGACGTAAACTGAAAAAGGCGCCATTTGAGTTTGCAAACAAATGCTGGGAGGTGCGTTCAAAAAGTACAATAGGTGATGTATAAATAGTATTTTTTATATTTAATTATATTTATTTTATGTAAACAAGGATTTAAGCTATTATTGTAATTAGGATCTATATAAAAGCTTACTAATACAGCAAACTGACTCAATTAAATTTTAAAATTATAATTTATATTTCTTTTTTACTAAAGACCACAAATAATCTATGAACGTACTCTGTTATCTTAAAATATGTAATTATTTGCGAATTTTTGTGTTAATGCTTGAATTAGATTATGGTAACACACGATAATTTCAGGAAAAGTATATTTCTATGTAATAAATAACACTAACAAAATTCTGCAATTTCCCGTAATACTTTTTGGTAACTTAAATAAAACTATTTAATATTATAATCTTTAATGTCATCAGAGGAGTTTCCTATAAATAAAATATTACAAGTATTCCCAGTAAGCCAAATTCAAATTTCCCGCAATTATATTCACTAACTTCAACTTAAAGGTATTCAAATAACTATTAATCTAAAATCGTAGGTAATTTCATGCTTTTATGTTGAAGTTACTGAAAATAATTGTGGGAAATTTGAATTTGGTTCACTGAGTTGTAATTTTATCAATATTTTAAGGAAATGAAACACACATTTTCATGTAAGACAGCTATTTATTTCACAATATATATATGTATTTATATTTATTATATATTTATTTATAAATTTTCTCTTTAATACAACTGACTAAAATAGTAAACTAACAATAAGATGCTAAATAAATTACCTATCCGTAATCTTGTATTACATTGCATCAAGTGAACACCCAAAGATATAAAAGTATAAAGGAATTGTCATGAAAAACGTTTAAATACACCTAATAATACTTGGAAATAAAATAAATAACCATATATAGAACAGGAATGGCGATTATCTGAACATTTGTAATTAGAGAATTAGAATCTCATTTCAGTCGTTTACGCAATAACAAATCCTTATACAATCTTTTTTATTATTATTATTTAATTTGAAAATATACATTGATTTCTCCGTAAATATAAATATTAAGGGGATTTTCTATTTTTATCTTTACAAGAGAAATCAATCTTTCTAATCGTAACAGCAAGCTAACTTTATCAACGACAAACTTGCCATACATTATAAGCTCGCAAATGCACTTATTTTTAAACTCTCCATCTTAAATTTAATATCCAACTAGTATACGATATTTTAATAATAATTGTGCTATTATAACTGCAAGGCGTAAGCAAATCTCATTCAAAACTACTGCATTTAAATGTAATATAATAAAACTATCCTTATCCCGCACATAATATCAATCGTTATTAGCTTAATTTGCTTACACCGTGCGACTCTTGCATTTTTTTTTTTAACAATTACGATATCTTTATAATAAATATCACTATTTTACGTAAATCGTGTTATTACTGTGTGCTACGTACATGATTTTCAAATCAACGGAAAGTGTCATATATTGCAAAATGTTACACATAAAAAACGTTACATGCAGAGGTTTTACTGTTTTATCGTATCTGCAACCTAAGAGAGTATACGACGCGCATTTGACACCCTGTCGCTCCTCCACGTCTAACGTTATGTCGAACCGCCCCCATTGTATGCGTAATCTGCCTTGTTGTGCATTATAAGGCAATCGTCGACGAAATAGAAGCTGTCCGAGCGGGTCCGAAGGGACAAGCAATCATTTCATTCACTAGAATATAATTTAAAACTTACACAGAAATTACGATGCGTTTCTTCAGTTTATGCTATTGCCAATGTTAAAAACAACGAAATGGTACATATTTCAATAATTATTGAACACTTTTTTATGACGATCACTTGTTGATCGCTTTAAATTAAATGAAAAATAATAATCGTAAATCAACATAACCTCAATCATATCTTCCTATGCTAAATATGAAAAAAAAAAATAATAACAATAAAAGATATACACACTAAACAAAATAAATACAAAGCATCAATCAAATTTATAAAAATACATGGCTAATTCTAAACAAATAATATTTATATTTCAACAAGAAAACTCATGATTATTGCTAAAACAAAAAATAACAAAACATAACCCCTACCCTACCCACGCAAATACAGCGAAAACTACTGCCAACCACTTTCCAAGAAAAAAAAAAAAACAACCAACTCAAACGTCAAATATCAATCACAATTTCCTAACCTATAAATTAAGAATAAAAATGTTACAAACCCAAATATATCACTTTATTCACTGTTACATCTCAGTCTCACAACACCAAATCGATTCAAAATTCTACATACCTCAAATTCAACGTTAATACATACCTAAATCAGGCGGTAAAGTTGGGAAACTCATAGATGTGCTCGCAAGTATTCCTCGAATATGGGATACAGAAACCGAATTCGAAATCAAAGGTCTTCAACAGCTTGTCACGGAAGAAGTGCTTCTCGATCATGCGGAATTTATTCACCGGCTTGCTCCCCACCGTGAATTCGACCCTAAACGTGAAAATATCGTTAGATTCTCTAATTCACAATGGCCCTTTCTCATCACGATCACTTACGTCGCTCCAACGGTCTTTAATTTCAGAAACTGTGGTGTAAATTGGTATCGTACGAATCGACCAGAGTTAGGGTCGACGGCCTCTTCGTTCTCCACGATTTTGTCGGTGTTATCCTCTATCGTTTCGGCCACCGGCTTTGGCGATCTCGAACAGGATGGCCCCGCTCTCCAAATCTCGTATCTTGAAGCGAGTGAAGTCGATATCGTAGATATTAGCGTCCGGCGAACACAAATAGGTGTCCGTGATGTTTTGAAGTCGCAAGACGTACTCCGGCGTTATATTCTTGGGAATATCGACACTTTGAAAGCGTTTATTGTTGAAATTCTCGTGAGTTTCGCGTACGACACTCATTTTCTTAAAAAGTTCGGTGTGGTTCTGTGATGGGTTGATTTTTTTTTGTTTGTATCGTCTTTTGACGTGCGCGAAACTAATTGTCACCAACTATTAACTCCTACGCGAATATTTAAGTGCGGAAAACACGAAAAGTAATTGATTATTAAATTAAATTCGAGTATTGTAACATCCCCCGCACCTTGAAGCCTTGCACTTGATAATCTTATCTCTTGATTCTCTTGTACACCTAACGGCGGGAGGGGGGGAATCAATTAAAGCGACAGGTGTGTAACATCCGAGAATACACCGTAGTTAAAATGAATAAATGCAATTTTCGTGTTACTCTCATTAACTACAGAACACGATACATTGTAATAATCACATACATATCGCAATTTTAATTTATTGATAAATTCCGAGAAAAAAATATGCAGCGACATCTACACCAGCAAAGTCGAACTTCCATGTTTATATTAAATGGTTCAATATAAGGTTTATAGATGGCGCCGCTTGTGCGTCACGCAAAAGAAACTGTCAAAAAGATAGGTTACGTGGCCCCAACTTTTGATTTATTTTTAACAGTTTCGCCGCGCGAGAGATGTACCCCCAATTATTATTTCTAATCTCGTTAACGTTGTCGTTAATAAACTCAAGTTTATCGTATTTCATAACGGTGGACGCTCACGCGGAGGAATGCTTCTTCGATAGAGTTGAAGCGGGTACAAAAATGGGTAAGCGAAGTTTTTTTCATTTACGTCTCGTGAGTTAGTACATTTGTATACATCGTAGCGCTAACGTTTGAGATCGCCGAAGGCGGTTTCCTAGACATAGACGTACGTATCGTCGGGCCAGATGGGAACATCATACATTCTGGTGAACGAGAGTCTTCTGGTAAATACACCTTCGCCGCCAACACCAATGGTGTTTACACGTACTGTTTCTCGAATAAGATGTCCACGATGACCCCTAAAGTGGTGATGTTCAACATGGCCATCGGAGAAGCACCGAAAGAAAGCGATAAGGCAGAAGGGGAATCCGCGACGAAATTGGAAGATATGATACGAGAATTGAGCGGTATGTACATTTAATGCGGTTAAAATTGAGTTTAGGTGATTTTTTATACATTTAGGATCTCTGGCGAGTGTGAAATCTGAACAAGAATACATGCAAGTTCGCGATAGGATACACAGATCGATCAACGAGAGTACAAACTCGCGGGTTGTCATGTGGTCCTTTTTCGAAGCTGTGATCCTCGTCGCTATGACTTTAGGGCAGGTTTATTATCTGAAAAGGTTCTTCGAAGTGCGGAGGGTTGTTTAATGATATATTTTTCGGCCTTCAAAAATTAAACAGCGTTTTTTTTTTATAATCAAGGTTTTTTTTTTTTTTAATAGGAATTTAATTCATATTTGATCAAGTTTCTCAAAATTTCTTATTGGAAAATATGAAAAAAAAACAACTTTCTGTGATCATCAAAAAAAAAAAGGACAAATCGAAAGGTGCTATTTGTGTTTTTTTGGGTAATTTTTGAAGGCTTGTAGATCAAAAAAAAAAAAAACTGTTTCCTTCCTTCTTTTTTTATCGTGTAGGTGGTGAATTTTTTTGTAACTTAATTACGTATATGTTAAGGAATATTTGTTGTTTTGTAAAAAAAAGTTGAATAAAACTTCTTCACTACCGTGTTTTGGTGTTTTGAATTTTTATTTCACATTATTTTATACATCTGTGGAAATTTCAAATTACTGAACTTAATTGTATTTTATTGAAAGCAATTTTATGATAAATATCTGGTGTGCCAACTAATAAAATAAAATTAGAAATGTATTATTTACTGTCAATTTGCTATTTATATAAATAATTTTCTGATTTAATGAAAAATATTTCATACTTTAGGTAAATATGTTCATAAACAAAAATTTTAACAATCTTATATTAACCCAGTGACAACATAAGATCTGTGACATGACATAAGTACATATAGAAATAAAATAACATGACGATATGACATATAACTGTACTTTTAAAAAAGAAATTATACTATAATTAATTAAAAAAAAATCTATATGTTTTTAGTTTCAGGATAATATAGAATAGTGATATAAAAAAGTGGAATTCCTTATTTAGATTTTCTCTTTTGTCTTTAGTTTACACACTTCAAGTATGAATATGTTTTTTTTTTTACAATTTGCATCCCCAAAGAAAAATAAACAAAAATCTTAAAAATATCTGCAAATAAGTATATAAGGAAAGTATAAAAAGATTTTTTTTCAATTATTTCATTTTCAATATACTTATTTAAATATTAAATCGAATAACTATAATAATTTTAAAATTGAACTCTTGTTTTACGTTATCTGTTCTAAGTTTATCATGGTTTAAAACCTATTTGTTTATGTCGTGACTATGTAAATGATACAAGTCGATACAAAGCGACTTATTTGCCCGGTGAATATAAAAATAAATCGATAAGAATCGAGACGATGAGACGCATTAGAACTGCAGTCGATGCATTCCATTCATTTTATACTATGTATTTTTATTATCGAATCGGTGTCACTGTTATTCGTCCGTCACAGTTTCCCACTGCGATCGCATAACAGTGACGTGTTGGGACGGGTGCCATGTGGCAACTTTAGAAAAAAGTAGGACTCTTGCATTTTTCCCGTCGCCCGTTGATCATACGGTAATCTCGTCTGAAAACGGGAGATAACACCCCCGCATCGAATATCCGCGACGGAATCGATCCCTCGACGGAGGCGAAATCGCGATTTCGAATCGCGTAGGAACACGGAAGTTTCGTCCCGTTGTAGTGTCACGTAGTATCGGCGGCCATCTTGGGTGTACCATTCGTCCGTGTGTTCCGCGCTGTCAAGCGGACAGAAAATTAGTCATTCCGTTGTCGAGATCGCGAGAGAAACTTTTATTATCAGAGAGAAGAAGACTTCGGTCGTCCGGTGTTTGTGTGTCTTTTTATAAATTTTAGCTGTGGTTGCTGAGGGACTTGGCAACATGACGCAGCAATTACTACCGATTCGATTTCAGGAGCACCTGCAGGTAACGAAAAAAAAAAAATAGGAAAAATTCACGTACGTTTTTATACGCCCCTTATATTCGTCGATCGCGGTCGATCACCTCGGCACGTCCCCCCTTACGGGGGCGCTCCTTTTCTTTCGATCGCCCCCCAAAACATTCTTTTGTACCGGTCAGAGTTTTTGACAGTTGTTTTTCGGCCTAGAATTGCGGGGGCGTTTCGTATTTTTAGATTCGCTGCGTTTGTCGGAAATCGATAAAATAAACACGGCTAAAATGCTTTTTCATTAAACACTTCCTTTAGACTATCTTTACGAATCGTTTTATTACTTTATTTGTACTTTCGTTGGTCAATAAAACTTAATTATTTTTCACCCTGTGTGGGTAATCAATCGATAAGTCGTTATCCTTTGTTCGATAAATATTTCGGTAAAATTCGTTTTTCATCTATACATTAATTAAAACCATGTGAGATAATATTTTTAATGAGTAATCGCGATAAAATATCTATAATCTTTTTTTCTGGTGCTTAGGGGAAAATATTATTGTTTAAACGGTTGCAGATACTGCGAATATCCCCACTTATATAAAAACAATCGATTTCAATTTGAAATTTAATTATTTCACGTTACTGCAGCATCTGTTCCAATAGTTATCGATTTCCATTGTAGTTTCGTCGGCGATTTAACGATTAACAAGAACTGCATACATGTTTAGCTTCTGACCTACATTTTCGCAGCCCTTAAGGGTTGTTTTTTTAACGGACAAAATAGTTAATAGGATCAGTTATCTGACAGTTTGGAGTTTTTCCAAATTTGAAACTTTTTGACGCGCTAAAATGCTTATTATCTTTCGACGATTAGCTCACGAGTATTGGCATCACGGTCGCCAATATATCGTTCGCCAATCTGACGATGGAGAGCGACAAATTCATCTGCGTCCGCGAAAAGGTCGGGGACACCTCGCAGGTGGTCATCATCGACATGGCAGATCCCACGAACCCCATCAGGCGCCCCATCACAGCCGAAAGCGCCATCATGAACCCGGCGTCCAAAGTTATCGCGCTGAAAGGAAAAGCCGGTGTGGAAGGTGGGTTTTATATGGAATTTTTACGTATTTCTTGCTTTATTAGTTCTAAATTTCATTAAACGAGGTAAATTATAACTGATTCCGAAAAGATGAAGCTAAATCTAGTCGAAATTGCAACCAAATGCCTTGTTTTTGACATAAATCAAGGAGTTTTTAGAGTTAACGGGATTCTTACACATATTTCAATGACTGCATTTTTTCTTAATCGGTTATAGTTGTGTCAACTTTTTCTTATAATTGCTTTGAAGGTAGTCAAGCTCTATCTAATTGCATTTTGCGTCATAATGGTCCTATTTCTTTAGATTAGATATTAGTATATTAGTTAGTTCTAAGCTTAATTTTCCACAGCTTGACTTTGCTAAAATAATTCTATTGGTTCTAAATTTCTATTAACTTATTATCTAACCGTTTCTGTACCACTCTAATATTTCCAAAATTTTCATTTAAATTCGATTAGTTCATAGTATGTAATACATTTGCAAACTTTTTAAAACTTCATACATCAAAATTTCACAAATTGCTGGTAGTTTTAAAAATCTCATTTCTAACATTTTAAGCTCGGTAAACTTTATGCGTAATTTAGAGCTAAGCAGATTTTAAAACTCTCAGCTAGCGTAGCTTTAAATTTAATTTTCAAGAAGATTTAGAGCTAATCGAGCTTGAGATTGGTCTACTAGTCTCAATCTTTTTGATTTAATCATTATTCTGTGGTGGAAATTCGCTAAAAAACAATGCGTGTCTGTTGTGCGTACAGCTCAAAAGACGTTGCAAATATTCAACATCGAAATGAAGTCGAAGATGAAGGCGCATACCATGACAGACGACGTTATATTCTGGAAATGGATATCGTTGAATACCCTGGCCTTGGTAACTGAGAATGCCGTATATCATTGGTCTATGGAAGGCGACTCTACACCGGTGAAGATGTTTGACAGGTTAGTGGCTTCATTTCTTTTCACGGTGGTTGATTTTAAAGTTCGTTTCGGTTGTTAGTTGTTTTTTTTTTCTACTATCGTAAAAGTGTTTATTTATTTATTTTCTCCCCTTATCGATAGACATTCGTCCCTCAACGGTTGCCAGATCATCAATTATCGCACAGACCCCAAACAGAATTGGCTACTCCTCGTAGGAATAAGCGCCCAACAGAACAGGGTTGTGGGTGCGATGCAGCTGTATTCCGTCGAGAGAAAATGCTCGCAGCCAATCGAAGGACATGCCGCCTCTTTTGCGACTTTTAAGATGGATGGTAATCCAGAAGCGTCGACGCTGTTTTGTTTTGCTGTCCGCACTACCCAAGGTGGCAAATTGCACATAATAGAAGTAAGTTATAAGTTAAAGTATCGGTTGTAGCTCTAATAGCTAAATTTTATCTTAAACATATGTTAATTTGAATAGGGAATCACTGATTTTCTATGTAATTTATGATGGATGTCCATTTAAACAATCTAAAAGTAAGAAGATTTAGAGCTACGCGAACTTTATTTTTTTATGAACTAGAAGGAAATCGTTTGGCATTTTAAATTTAATTTTGGTTAAATTTGCGTCGAGAAGTTTTATTAAGTTTCGGAGGTTTTGATGCATGTAACTCTATTTCTCAACTGGTTGTAGCTCTATTAGCTCTAAGTTTCAATATTTTAAATTGCATAAAGAAAATAAAGTCAACAGAGTTAATATATCAAATTATGTACCTTCATTCCGTCATGGCGCTATTTCACGATCAGTTGTAGCTTTATTAGCTCTAAGTTTTTATATTTTAAATTAATTATGGAATATTGGAATGAATGTTAAAAGAGTGAATCAATCAAATTCTAGACCCTAATTCCGTGATGACCCATTTCAACATTAGTTGTAGCTCTATTAGCTCTAAGTTTCAATATTTTAAATTCCATAAAGAAAGAACAGTCAAAAGAGTTAATCAATCAAATTATATATCTTCATTCCGTGATGACGCCATTTCAACAATTAATTGCAGCTCTATTAGCTCTAAGTTTAAATATTTTAAATTGCATCAAGACAATAAAGTTAACAGAGTTAATATATCAAATTATGTACCTTCATTCCGTCATGGCGCTATTTCACGATCAGTTGTAGCTTTATTAGCTCTAAGTTTTTATATTTTAAATTAATTATGAAATATTGGAATGAATGTCAAAAGAGTAAATCAATCAAATTCTAGACCCTTATTCAGTGATGACGCCATTTTCAACAATTAGTTGTAGCTCTATTAGCTCTAAGTTTCAATATTTTAAATTCCATAAAGAAAGAACAGTCAAAAGAGTTAATCAATCAAATTCTATACCTTCATTTCGTGATGAAGCCATTTCAACAACCAGTTGTAGCTCTATTAGCTCTAAGTTTCAATATTTTAAATTCGATAAAGAAAGAACAGTCAAAAGAGTTAATCAATGAAATTATATATTTTCATTCCGTGATGACACCATTTCAACAATTAATTGTAACTCTATTAGCTCTAAGTTTCAATATTTTAAATTGCATAAAGAAAATAAAGTCAACAGAGTTAATATATCAAATTATGTACCTTCATTCCGTCATGGCGCTATTTCACGATCAGTTGTAGCTTTATTAGCTCTAAGTTTTTATATTTTAAATTAATTATGGAATATTGGAATGAATGTTAAAAGAGTGAATCAATCAAATTCTAGACCCTCATTCCGTGATGACGCCATTTCAACAATTAGTTGTAGCTCTATTAGCTCTAAGTTTCAATATTTTAAATTCCATAAAGAAAGAACAGTCAAAAGAGTTAATCAATCAAATTCTCTACCTTCATTTCGTGATGAAGCCATTTCAACAACCAGTTGTAGCTCTATTAGCTCTAAATTTCAACATTTTAAATTCGATAAAGAAAGAACAGTCAAAAAGTTAATCAATGAAATTATATATTTCATTCCGTGATGACACATTTCAAAAACAATTAATTGTAGCTCTATTAAGCTCTAAAGGTTTTAAATATTTTAAATTGCATAGAGAAAATAAAGTCAACAGAGTTAATATATCAAATTATGTACCTTCATTCCGTCATGGCGCTATTTCACGATCAGTTGTAGCTTTATTAGCTCTAAGTTTTTATATTTTAAATTAATTATGGAATATTGGAATGAATGTTAAAAGAGTGAATCAATCAAATTCTAGACCCTTATTCAGTGATGACGCCATTTTCAACAATTAGTTGTAGCTCTATTAGCTCTACGTTTCAATATTTTAAATTCCATAAAGAAAGAACAGTCAAAAAAGTTTATCAATCAAATTCTATACCTTCATTCCGTGATGACGCCATTTCAACAATTAGTTGTAGCTCTATTAGTTCTAAGTTTTAGTATTTTAAATTGCATAAAGAAAATAAAGTCAACAGAGTTAATATATCAAATTATGTACCTTCATTCCGTCATGGCACTATTTTACAATCAGTTGTAGCTTTATTAGCTCTAAGTTTTTATATTTTAAATTAATTATGGAATATTAGAATGAATGTTAAAAGAGTGAATCAATCAAATTCTAGACCCTTATTCAGTGATGACGCCATTTTCAACAATTAGTTGTAGCTCTATTAGCTCTACGTTTCAATATTTTAAATTCCATAAAGAAAGAACAGTCAAAAGAGTTAATCAATCAAATTCTCTACCTTCATTTCGTGATGAAGCCATTTCAACAACCAGTTGTAGCTCTATTAGCTCTAAATTTCAACATTTTAAATTCGATAAAGAAAGAACAGTCAAAAGAGTTAATCAATGAAATTATATATTTTCATTCCGTGATGACACCATTTCAACAATTAATTGTAGCTCTATTAGCTCTAAGTTTCAATATTTTAAATTGCATAGAGAAAATAAAGTCAACAGAGTTAATATATCAAATTATGTACCTTCATTCCGTCATGGCGCTATTTCACGATCAGTTGTAGCTTTATTAGCTCTAAGTTTTTATATTTTAAATTCATTATGGAATATTGGAATGAATGTTAAAAGAGTGAATCAATGAAATTCTAGACCCTTATTCCGTGACTATGCCATTTCACAATCATTTGTAGCTCTATTAGCTCTAAATTTCAATATTTTAAATTCGATAAAGGAGTGTAAGTTTAAAACAGTTAATCTATCAAATTCTTTACCTTCATTCCATGATGACGCCAGTTCAACAATCAGTTGTAGCTCTATTAGCTCTAAATATCAATATTTTAAATTCGATAAAAGAACGATTGTTAAAAAAAAAGTGAATAAAATTAATTCTATATCTTCATTCCTCGTGATGACGCAATTTTTCAATCAATTATAAATTATAGCTCTATTAGCTCTAAATTCGATTTGGGAAAACCTTAAAATCCACGCAGAGAATCAAAATTTTAAATCGTTTCCCGATAGCTTAAACGTAATTTCTCCTACACACAAAATTGATCTAACTTAGGTTGGAACGAGTCCGACCGGCAATCAACCATTCCCCAAGAAAACGGTAGACGTATTCTTCCCCACCGAGGCCCAAAACGACTTTCCCGTAGCCATGCAAGTCTCCGCCAAATACGACGTCATCTATTTGATCACGAAGTACGGCTATATCCATCTGTACGACATCGAAAGCGGCACCTGCATCTACATGAATCGCATCTCGAGCGAAACGATCTTTGTTACGGCACCACACGAAGCCACGGGGGGAATCATAGGCGTAAATCGCAGAGGTCAAGTCCTGTCCGTTTCAGTGGACGAAGAGAACATCATACGATATATCAACACGACTTTGCACAATGCCGACTTGGCTCTACGATTGGCCGTTAGAAATAACCTCGGCCGAGCCGAAGAATTGTTCGTCAGCAAGTTCCAGATGCTCTTCCAGAACGCCCAATACGCAGAAGCGGCCAAAGTGGCAGCTAACGCTCCCAAAGGTACGGGAACTTGGATATTACAAAGAGTAAAGGTCCTAAAGATATACGTTCATTTTTATAGGGATTTTAAGGACACCCGCTACGATTCAGATGTTCCAGCAGGTACCCACACCACCGGGACAGAATAGTCCGCTCTTGCAATATTTCGGCATCCTTTTAGATCAAGGACAGTTGAACAGGTGTTAAACTAATCGTTTCTTTTTTCTTTTTTTCTTTAAAGGAGATTTTTGTGGTTTTTAATCGACGCATTCTCGCAGATACGAATCTTTGGAGTTGTGTAAACCGGTCTTGATGCAAGGTAGGAAGCAATTGCTGGAGAAATGGTTGAAGGAAGATAAGTTGGAGTGCTCGGAAGAATTGGGAGATCTCGTAAAACAAACCGATCCCACTTTGGCCCTGTCTGTCTATTTGAGAGCTAACGTTCCAGCTAAAGTGAGTACATTTGTGTATTATGAAGTTTTATAGTTTGTCGTTTCGTCATCTTTATAAAATATTTTTTTTTCAAATTTGATACTCTGACATAATTTAATGAATGATTTAGCGAAACTGTTAGCTCTAAATAATTTTTTTTTTTTTTGGAAAAAAGTAATATTTTTCAAAATTAAATCTGTTACTTTTTCCCGTCGGCAAATCAGCAAAATATCGTCCTTAATTTACCCTATTATAGCTTTAATGCCACAAGTGGAAGCACAAGTTAGCTCTAAATCAAATTAGCTCTAAAAATGCCTTTTCATCAAAATATTGTTTCCAAAGCTGTTCTTTGTAGTGAGTTTGTAGGTTATTTTGTTGTATAACTTCAAATATTTTTATTTTGCAATTTCTATTAATCTATTAGCTCTAAAATATTTATTTTAAAACAGCAGAACATACGCTAAATTTGTCGTGCTTTCGAATTATCAATCGAATCAATATTGAATTGTGAAATTTCTGATACGTAATTTTTTTTTTTTATTTACCCGAGTATATCTTTTTGCACCACAATGGTCGGAATTTACCAAAGCTCTATTAGCTTTAAATTTCAGTTGTAATATTTTGGATTCGGTTGGATAGTTTCTAAAAACCATTTTGTACCACAGTGGGCTGTAGCAGCTCTACTTTATTATAACATTTTATACACTTTTATCAAGCTAAGATTTAGAGCTAAGCAAGCTGAAAATACCTAAATTAGATTTTTAAAATTTTAAATCCGAAAAATTTCACACAAACCGAGAAGATTTAGAGCCAACCAACTCGCAATTTGCTTTTTACCACAATATTTGTGTAGCATCCCTGAATTGAAGCTCTATTAGCTTAGCTCTAAATTTGTGTTTGAAAATTTAAATTCGACAAATTTAACGTAAGCGAAAAGAATTATAGAGCTAACCTAATTTTTCATTCCACAACAACTTCTCAATGGATTCTACCTTTAATAGCTCTAAATCCGTTAACTTTTATTCAATGTCGGAAGATTTTAAAGCTAATCGAACTTCAAATGTATTTTACCGGCAATAATGTACATAGCGTTAATAGCTCTAAATTTAAATTCGATAAATTTTACGTAGGTCGAAAAGAGATAGAGCTGTTTTGCAAATCTTTTCCATTCCAAAATAAGTGCATTTCTCGATGGATTGTAGCTCTAAATCTATTTTTTAATATTTTAAATCCGATTTTTACAAAGTAGCAAGCTTTAAAGCCAATCCAGCTTCTAAAATGTATTTATGCCACAACAGTTGTATCTGTGAATGTATTACAATCTATATTAGCTCTAAATTTTGATTTTGACAATTTATATCAAATAAATTTTACGTAGGCCTGAAAAATAGAGCTAACTACCAAACAGTAAATCTTGTCCTTTTTCGTTTCGCAATAACTGCATTTCTCGAAAGATTATAGCTTTAATAGCTCTAATGTATGTGTTTAGATTTTGAATCCGAAATTTTTTCTGTTAAAATTGACAAATCTAAGTCTACATACTTTATTATTAGCTCCAAAAATTTGTCAAATGAGTTTCTAATTTTTTTAGCTCTAAATCACTTTACGTAGCTCTAAATCGTTTTTGAATGCTAAAATTCTATTTTTAATTGAGCTCGATAAAATCATGTCAGATTCTTAATAACATTCAATGCATATATAATTATACCACAATAATTACATCTCTCGATGTATTACAAGCTCTATTAGCTCTAAAATTTTTATTTTGACAAATTAAATCGAACAAATTTTATGTAGGTTTAAAAAACAAACGGTAAGTCATTTTCGTTTCGGAATAACTGTATTTCTTGATAGATTGTAGCTTTAATAGCTCTAATTTTTTTATATCTTGAATCCGATATTTTTTGCGGTAAAATCGACAAATTTAAGTCTAAATAATTTGTTAATAGCTCCAAAAGTTTGTCGTTACCGATCACGAATGTTTTTTTTTTTTAATATATTAGCTCTAAATCACTTTACATAGCTCTAAATCGGTTTCGAATGCTAACATTCTATTTTTAACTGAGATTGATAATATCATGTCAGATTCTTAATAACATTCAATACATATATGATTATACCACAGAATTACATCTCTTGATGTATTACAAAGCTCTATTAGCTCTAAATTTTGATTTTGACAAATTAAATCGAACAGATCTTAAGTAAGCCTAAAAAATAGAGCCAACCACCAAACAGTAAATCTCTTTCGTTTCGCAATAACTGCATTTCTCGATAGATTGTAGCTTTAATAGCTCTAATTTTTTATATCTTGAATCCGATAATTTTTTTGATAAAATCGACAAATTTCAGTCTTAAATAATTTACTATTAGCTCCAAAAGTTTGTCGTTACTGATCACGAATAGGTTTTCAGCTAATTAATGCATTAGCTCTAAATCATTTTACGTAGCTCTAAATTATTTTTGAATGTTAAAATTCTATTTTTAACTGAGCTCGATAAAGTCATTCATGTCAGATTCTTAATAACAATATCAGAAGACGCACTTATTTGTTCTCGTTAGCTCTAAATTTGCGCCGAATCCCTCACTTAGAAACGGTTTGTTTTGATTTTTAAGTTATAAATCGTACAAACGTTGTTGCTTGCACCGATGTGATTTTGTCGATGTCGTGCGCGCGTGGGGAAACTAATTTTACCCGTGTAAATCCCCCCGCAGGTGATCCAATGTTTCGCGGAAACCGGCCAATTCCAAAAGATCGTCCTCTACGCAAAAAAGGTCTCATACACGCCTGATTACGTCTACCTTTTACGTTCGGTCATGCGTACGAATCCCGATCAAGGGGCGGGATTCGCAGCGATGTTGGTAGCCGATGAGGAACCTTTAGCCGACATAAATCAAATAGTAGACATATTCATGGAGCACAACATGGTGCAACAGTGCACCGCCTTCCTCCTGGACGCCCTGAAGAATAATCGTCCGGATCAAGGACACTTACAAACGCGCTTGATCGAAATGAACCTGATATCAGCGCCGCAAGTCGCCGACGCCATTTTGGGCAATAATATGTTCACGCATTACGATCGTCCGCACGTGGCTCAATTATGCGAGAAAGCCGGATTGTTACAGCGAGCTCTTGAGCACTACACCGATCTCTACGACATCAAGCGGGCCGTGGTACATACGCATTTACTCCCCGCTGATTGGTTGGTGGGATTTTTCGGCACCTTAAGCGTGGAAGATAGTTTGGAGTGTTTAAAAGCGATGCTCACGGCGAATATCAGACAAAATTTGCAAATTTGCGTCCAGATCGCTACGAAATACCACGAACAATTGACGACTAAATCCCTAATCGATCTTTTCGAGAGCTTTAAGAGCTATGAAGGACTATTCTACTTCTTGGGATCTATTGTGAATTTCTCCCAGGATCAAGAAGTCCATTTCAAATACATACAAGCGGCTTGCAAGACTGGGCAGATTAAGGAAGTCGAGAGAATCTGCCGTGAGAGTAATTGTTATAACCCCGAACGCGTCAAGAACTTCCTCAAAGAAGCCAAACTTACCGATCAATTACCTTGATTATCGTCTGCGATCGCTTTGATTTCGTCCACGATCTAGTTCTGTACCTCTACGGAATTCCCGCAAAAATACATCGAGATCTATGTGCAAAAGGTGAACCCTAGCAGATTACCAGTCGTGGTGGGAGGTTTGTTAGACGTGGATTGTTCCGAAGATATAATCAAGAATCTGATCATGGTGGTGCGTGGACAATTCTCGACTGATGAATTGGTGGAGGAGGTGGAGAAGAGGAATCGGTTGAAATTGCTCTTACCCTGGTTGGAGAGTCGCGTGCACGAAGGCTGTGTCGAGCCGGCCACTCATAACGCTTTGGCTAAGATCTACATCGATACCAATAACAATGCTGAGAGATTCTTGAAGGAAAATCAATGGTAATCTCATCGGAATCGACTTAGAAGGGCAGATCAGCGATGTATCAAATTCCGATTTCTTTGAAACTGTACAGACTGAAACAGTATCACAGTAAAAGCAGTAGGATTTTTTTTTCCCGCCATAATCGCCCAATTTTTAAGGGTACACAGCACCCTCCAAAGTTTGCGCGATTTTTCAATTTTAGAAATACCTCCGAACTTATAACAGATATTCGAAAGAAACTTTTTTTAACATAATTTGCAGCAGTTGTACATGGTCCAGAAGATGACGTAATCTTCCTTTATAAGAAGCTTAATAATGGGGGGGGGGGAGGAGGAGTATGTTAAAATTTCTCTCTACCCTAAAATTTTTTAAATAATTTCTCTTTTTCTTGCCTCTCTCTCAAAAAAGGAGCACTTTTACGTAACGATGGTTAAATAATATAATAATAAATTAAAAATAATAAAACAATTCAACATCAAATACTAACCAAGTCCACTAAAAAATCAGATGCATTTACTACTTAAATGAGTTCATTTATATTTTATATATTTTTTTTAATAATAAAATGTCATTCGTTCTTCAACTACCATACCATTAGAAAAATGCGTATCAAAATTTATATTTTGATTTATTAATTTCTCTTGCAGCGTATATAATTTACATGTACACATTTGAAACTCTGTGGCTTTCGCACGTACGATAAATTAGTACCCGTCAGGCTCTATCTATTATAATCTCATCCATATCAAGATTTATTAGATCTGTAATTAAACACGAACTTTCGAAAAGTCGCTCAGACGTTTGGTTATATGTATGTGTATATATGTGACATAATACGTCATTTGAAACGATTGTTTATATGTGACACATGTGTCCAAACGTCTTTTGAGATGACTTTTCGAAGGTTCGTGTTTAATCTTCAGAAAATTGCGTATCAAAATTTATATTTTTATTTATTAATTTCTATTGCAGCGTATATAATTTACATGCGTTTGACACTCTGTGCCTTTCGCACGTACGATTAATTACCGTCAGCCTATCTATCATAATCTCATCCATATCAAGATTTATTAGATCTGTAATTAAACACGAACCTTCGAAAAGTCACTCAGACGTTTGGTTATATGTATGTGTATATATGTGACATAATATATGCGATGCGCCACTGCTAGAGCAGGCTCTGGCTTTATTCAGATAATCACTTGAGTTTATTAATTTTAAGAGTTAAGGTGCTACTACCTGTTAAAAAATAGGATGACCCGGTTTTCGTAGCATTGTTTTATTACAATACAAAGTAACATAACTAAAAAGTGAAAAAATCTTGAAATTTCAACACCCTGCAGATTGGTAACGAAGCGTTTGCAGACCTATGTTTATATGAAATTTTAGGCACAAAATAAACCAAATAATTACCCCCTTCCTTATGTACATGATATTTAGGAACACCCTGTATATGTGACATAATACATCGTTTGAAACGATTGTTTATATGTTACACATGTGTCCAAACGTCTTTTGGGGTAATTTTTCGAAGGTTCGTATTTAATTACAGATCTAATAAATCTGGATATGGATAAGATTATGTGTGCGTTTACACGACTTTTTATTCTTATTCTACGTCCTTCAACTACCATATCTTCAGAAAAGTGCGTATTGAAATTAAGCGTATATAATTTACATGCATTTGACACTCTGTGGCTTTCGCACGTACGATTAATTACCGTCAGGCTATCTATCATAATCTTATCCATATCAAGATTTATTAGATCTGTAATTAAACACGAACCTTCGAAAAGTTTCAGACGTTTGGTTATATATACGTGACATAATACATCATTTGAAACTATTGCTTATATGTTACACACGTGTCCAAACGCCTGCGCGACTTTGCGAAGGTTCGTGTTTAATTACAGATCTAATAAATCTTGATATGGATGAGATTATGTGTGCGTTTACACAACTTTTCATTCTTATTCTATTCTATTTCTCAGAATTTGTTGTATGTACACCATCGTTTTGTATGTAAAAGCTCTTTTTTATGAGATAAGAAAAAGAAAAATTATTGAAAAAATGAGGAACAGGGATTCCCCTCCCCCCACTCAGATGTTTGGTTATATGTGTATGTATGTGACATAATACATCATTTGAAACGATTGTTTATATGTTACACATGTGTCCAAACGTCTTTTGGGGTGACTTTTCGAAGGTTCGTGTTTAATTACAGATCTAATAAATCTTGATATGGATAAGATTATGTGTGCGTTTACACGACTTTTTATTCTTATTCTATTCTATTTCTCGGAATTTGTTGTACACCATCGTTTTGTATGTGAAAGCTCTTTTTTATGAGACAATAAGAAGAAAAATTATTGAAAAAATGGGGAGCAGGGGTACTTCCGCCCCCTAAGAAAGATTACGTCATCTTTTGGGCCATGTTATCTGCTGCAATTTATGTTAAAAAAGTTTTTTAATATTTGTTAATAATTTTGGTGGAGATATTTCTCAAAATTAAAAAATTAAAATTGTGGATGGGGCAGTACCCCTAAATTTGGTTTGGTAGAAAAAAGAAAAGATTGCGTAGAACTTTTACCGTGACACAGGGTTTCATTGAAATCGGAATTTGATAATCGCCGATGTTCCCTTGTTAGAATCAGTAAAAAAAACACTTTTTCTTACATTCCCAGGTACGATTCCAGAGTAGTGGGTAGATACTGCGAGAAACGGGATCCACATCTGGCATGCGTAGCTTACGAACGCGGCAAATGCGATAGAGAATTGATTGCTGTTTGCAACGAGAATTCCCTGTTCAAATCCGAAGCCAGATACCTGGTACGGAGTCAAGATGCCGAGCTGTGGGCGGAAGTCTTGAGCGAAGATAATCCCTACCGACGCCAACTGATCGATCAAGTGGTCCAGACGGCCTTGAACGAGACGCAAAATCCTGACGACATATCCGTGACCGTAAAAGCATTCATGACGGCCGATCTGCCGAACGAACTCATCGAATTGCTGGAGAAGATCGTGCTGGAGAATTCCATCTTTTGCGATCATCGCAATCTGCAGAATTTGTTGATTTTGACAGGTGAGTCTGCTTTTGTTTTAAACGCTTTATCTCTCATGTATAACAACACCTTGTATTATTTTCGATAAATCTCACTTGAACCGACAAGTTTTAAAAGTTCAACATACATTTCAAAGCTTGTTTGTACCACAATCGCTGCATTTGTCTGATAGGTTATAGCTCTATTAGCTCTAAATGTCATATTCATACATTTTAAACTCGATAATTCTTATTTCAATCAAGAATATTGCAATCTTAATCAATTTTTAAATCTTTTTTCGTATCGCAATCGCTCAGTTTATTCATAGGTTGTTGTAGCTCTATTAGCTCTAAATTTTATTTTCAACATCTTAATTTCGATAAATCTTATTTGAACCGAGAAGATTAAAATTGCCAAACAAATACTTCAAATCCCTTTTTATACCGCGATCGCTGCATTTGTCCGATAATTTATAGCTCTATTAGCTCTAAATTTCATATTCGATATTTTAAATTTGACGTTCTTATTTCAACCAAGAATAATGCAGTTTTAATCAAATTTTAGATCTTTTTTCGTGCCGCAATCGCTTAATTTATGCATAGATTGTAGCTCTATTAGCTTTAAATTTTATTATCAACATCTTAATTTCGATAAATCTTATTTGAACCGAGAAGATTCAAATTTCAACAAATACTTCAAACCCCTCTTTATACCGCGATCGCTGCATTTGTCCGATAAGTTATAGCTCTATTAGCTCTACATTTCATATTCGATATGCCAATTTGACGTTCTTATTTCAACCAAGAATAATGCAGTTTTAATCAAATTTTAGATCTTTTTTTGTACCGCAATCATTTAATTTATGCATAGATTGTAGCTCTATTAGCTCTAAATTTTATTTTCAACATCTTAATTTCGATAAATCTTATTTGAATCGAGAAGATTAAAATTTCAACAAACGCTTCAAACCCCTTTTTGTACGGTGATTGCTGTACTTTTTCGGTAAGTTATAGCTCTATTAGCTCTAAATTTCATATTCGACATTTTAAATGCGTTGATTCTTATTTCAATCAAGAATAATGCAGTTTTAAACAAATTTTAGATCTTTTTCCATACCACAATCGCTCAATTTATGCATAGATTGGAGCTCTATTAGCTCTAAAATTCACTTTCAACATTTTAGTTACGATAAACCTTACTTGAACCGAGAAGATTCAAGTTTCAACGAACACTTCAAACCCTTTTTTGTACCGCAATCGTCCGATAAATTATAGCTCTATTAGCTTTAAATTTCATATTCGACATTTTAGATTCGTTGATTCTTATTTCAATCAAGAATATTGCAGTTTTGATCAAGCATTAGACGTTTTCTTCGTACCACAATCGATCAATTTATGCATAGATTGTAGCTCTATTTGCTCTAAATTTAATTTTCATCTTAGTTTCGATAAAGCTTATTTGAACCGAGCTCATTAAAGTTTCAACAAACATTTCAAACTCTTTTTTGTACCGCGATCGTTGCACTTGTCTAATAGGTTATAGCTCTATTAGCTCTAAATTTCATATTCGACATTTTAAATTGGTTGATTCGGATTTCAACCAAGAAGATTGCAGTTTTGATCAAATTCTAGATTCTTTTTTTATTACCGCAATCGCTCAATTTATTCAAAGGCTGTAGCTCTATTAGCTCTAAATTTTCTATTCGACATTTTAAATCCGATGATTCTTATTTCAACCAAGAAGATTGCAATTTTAATCAAATATTAAACCTTTTTTTGTACCGCAATAGATTGTAGCTCTATCTTAGTAGCTCTAAATTTCATTTTAAATCGAGTGAGAATTTTACCGAACCGAAAAAGCTTAGAGGTGTAACCAAACTCTTTATTATTTCTTTTTGTGTCGTATTGATTGCATATTTCAATCGATTGTAGCTCTATTAGCTCTAAATTTTCTATTCGACGTTTTAAATGCGATGATTCTTATTTCAACCGAGAAGATTGCAGTTTTAATCAAATATTAAACCTTGTTTTTGTACCGCAATAGATTGTAGCTCTATCTTAGTAGCTCTAAATTTCATTTTAAATCGACTGAGAATTTTACCGAACCGAAAAAGCTTAGAGGTGTAACCAAACTCTTTATTATTTCTTTTTGTGTCGTATTGATTGCACGTTTCAATCGATCGTAGCTCTATTAGCTCTAAATTTTCTATTCGACATTTTAAATCCGATGATTCTTATTTCAACCGAGAAGATTGCAGTTTTAATCAAATATTAAACTTTTTTTGTACCGCAATAGATTGTAGCTCTAGCGTAGTAGCTCTAAATTTAATTTTAAATCGACTGAGAATTTTACCGAACCGAGAAAAGTTAGAGGTCTCTTTATTATTTCTTTTTGTATCGTATTGATTGAGTGTTTCAATCGATTGTAGCTCTATTAGCTCTAAATTTTCTATTCGACCTTTTAAATCCGATGATTCTTATTTCAACCGAGAAGACTGCAATTTTAATCAAATATAAAACCATTTTTTTGTACCGCAATAGATTGTAGCTCTATCTTAGTAGCTCTAAATTCCATTTTAAATCGACTGAGAATTTTACCGAATCGAGAGAGCTTAGAGGTAACCAAACTCTTTATTATTTCTTTTTGTGTCGTATTGATTGTGTGTTTCAATCGATTGTAGCTCTATTAGCTCTAAATTTGAAAAAATGCATTTTTAACATTTTAAATTCGGTAAATCGTTCTTGAACGAAGAAAGTTTAAAGCTAATTTGCATCTAAGCCTTAATTAATTGCGCTAAAATGGCTGTAGTCGCTCTTACTTGATTATTAGCTCTAAATTTACATTTTGTTTGTAATGCGGCGAATTTCACTTAAAACAATCGAGTTTTGTTATAATCAAATGAGCGTTGAAAATAGTTTTGGACGTTTTTTGATTCTGCCAATTTTGACTCGATTTTTTGTTCGCGATTTACAGCGATCAAGGCGGATCCTACGCGCGTGATGGACTACATCAATCGTTTAGACAATTATGACGCCCCCGACATAGCCAATATAGCCATAAATAGCCACTTGTACGAGGAGGCGTTCGCTCTCTTCAAGAAATTCGACGTCAATACTTCCGCGATACAAGTTCTAATCGAACAGCTGAACGATTTGGATCGTGCCTACGAATTTGCCGAAAGATGTAATGAACCGGAAGTGTGGAGTCAATTAGCCAAAGCCCAACTGAATCAGGGATTGGTAAAAGAAGCCATAGACTCCTACATCAAAGCTGACGATCCCAGCGCTTACGTGGATGTTGTCGAAACCGCGTCTAAGAACAATTCCTGGGAAGATTTAGTCAGATATTTGCAAATGGCTAGAAAGAAGGCGCGCGAAAGCTACATAGAATCCGAATTGATCTATTCCTACGCTAAAACGGGACGCTTAGCCGATCTAGAAGAATTCATAAGCGGTCCGAATCACGCCGATATCCAGAAAATCGGTGATAGATGCTTTGACGACAAGATGTACGACGCTGCCAAATTATTGTATAATAACGTTTCGAATTTCGCCCGTCTGGCCATCACTCTGGTTCATCTGAAGGAATTCCAAGGAGCGGTAGATGGCGCTCGTAAGGCCAACAGCACTCGTACGTGGAAAGAAGTCTGCTTTGCATGCGTAGACGCGGAAGAGTTTCGATTGGCTCAGATGTGCGGAATGCACATCGTGGTGCACGCGGACGAATTGCAGGATCTCATTAATTATTATCAGGATCGGGGGTATTTCGAGGAGTTGATCAGTCTGTTGGAGGCGGCGCTGGGGTTGGAGAGAGCTCATATGGGGATGTTCACGGAGTTGGCGATACTGTATTCGAAGTACAAGCCGGCCAAGATGAGGGAACATTTGGAATTGTTCTGGTCGAGAGTTAATATACCCAAGGTATTTATGCTTGATTTAATTTATTTTATTTTTTTTACTAAAAATGGAAATTTCAAATTTTATTGAAGTACTTGTCGTTGGCCCCTTTTGTGTTAATTTTTATTTTTATTTTTTTTAGCAATTTTTAAATTAGATTTTTATTTATATGCTTGATTTAATTCTTTTTATTTATTTATTTTATTAACAATTGGAAGTTTCAAATTTTATTGAAGTACTTGTCGTTTGCCCCCTTTTGTGTTAATTTTTATTATTTTTTTAGTAATTTTTTTAATTAGATTTTTATGATCGATTTTAAAAGTTTTTAAAAAGGTTAATTTAAGAAATTTTGCGATCGTGCATTCACTTTATTCATTTTATTTAATTATTTATTTTTATTAATTTTCTTATTTTTAAAAAATTTTTTAAATCGGATTTTCTTTCAATTTTACATGTTGAGTAAATTAAAAATGTTGAAGGCTTTAAATTCAACATAATCCGTTTTTCTTTCAATTTCTTTTAATTTATTCCAAAATTGGAAGTTATTCAAATTTTATTGAAGTACTTGTCGATTCCCCCCTTTGTGTTAATTTTTAATTTTTTTCTTTTTAGTAATTTTTTAATTAGATTTTTATGGTTAAATTTAAAAGTTTTTAATGTTAATTTTTGTCTAATTGAAACGGTTAAATTGAGAAGTTTTGCGATCGTTAATTTGCCCCTTATCACTTCATTCATTTTATTTATTTATTTTTTTTATTAATTTTCTGATTTTTAAGTATTTTTTAAATCAGATTTTCTGTGCATGTTTTTCAATTTTACGTGTTGAGTAAATTAAAAAAAGTTTTAAATTTGTTGTCATAATCCGTTTTTCTCTGAATTTCTTTTAATTTAACCGATATTTTTTTGTAATTTTTTAAATTTTGAACGATTTTTCAAATCAATGTTTCTACCTAATTTTTTTTTCCATTTATTCCGATTAAAAAAAATATTTTTTATTTCGAACGATTTTTGTTTCGTAATTTTTTAATATTTTTCCAAAGACCCGAATTTTTAATTTATTCCAATGAAAAAGAAACTGGTTTTTTATATTAATATTTAAATGTTTCAAAACTGATGGAAGAACTCTAGTTGCCCTTTCAATATTAATTAATTTTAGATTGGAAACCTTAAATTTATCATAAACGTTCCTTTTCATTTGTTTTTGTTTTCAAAAAAAAAAAATTTAATTGGAATAAATTAAAAATTTTGTAATTTATTCAATTAAAAAAAAACGGATTTTTTTTTAATAATAATGATAAATGTTTAAAAATCGATGAAAGAACTGCAGTTGTCCTTTCAATTAATTCATGGTTAAATTTTAGACTGGAAACTTTAAATTTGCCATAAACTATAATACTCTTTCATTTGCTGCAATTCAAAAATCGATATTTTCCTTATCTTGAACAATTTTTTTTTTTGCAATTTTTTAATATTAATTTTCAAGTAAATTAATTAAAATGTTAAATTTGACGTAAATGGTTGTCAACTACACCTTTCTATTTACTTTAATAGAAAATTCGACATTTTTTGTTTATTTTATTAGTTTTTATCATTTTTTTTATTTTAAATCGTGGTCCGTCCCTCTAATATATTTTTTTATTTTTTTATTCAAATTAAAAGTGTTGGCAATTTCAAAATTTTCATTTTATTCCAATTTAAAAAACCGGTATTTCTTTTTATTAGCATTTAAATGTTTAAAAAATCTATAAAAGAATTCCATAATATTTAATTTTATTAATTTTTTTTAACAATTTTTAAATCGGGGTCTGCTTGATATTTTTTTCTTATTATTACCCGAAAATTTATGCAATTTTTTTTTCTGAATTTAAAAAAATTGAAATCTATCATAGAAATCGATTAGCTCTTCTTTTCTAAATTTTAAAAAAAAATGTTAATGTGTGACATAAACGGTTAGCGTCTACAACCGCCCCCCTCCCCCCCTCCTCTCCTCGCCCTTCTGGCCCCCTTCCCCCTCCGCCTTTTCATTTATTCTATTTTATTTAATAACCGAAAATGTTAGTTATTTTTTTTTTACTTTTTTTAAATGGTTCATATGTAATCCACACAAAATAGAATTTTCTACAATCAAATTTTGATTTCCCATCCAAAACTGTGAAAAATATACACATAATATTTTAAATATTAGATCCAGCATTTTGAAATGATGTGTTCTCTCATTTCTTTTTTTCTGTTATCATCCTTTTTTTTTACAAAAACAAGAACTCCATTTCATAACGACCTTTTCACTATAAATACGCAGATGCTAAATGTACAGCTTTCGTCAAAAGTATTAACACATTTTTATCCATCGTTCTTGAAAATCCTTATTGTTATTCTTAAATATTGTATATAGATACATGGTTTCCCAAAAGTTACCTAATAGCAAATCCCGCGTTTAAAAACGATATTTTCTCTTATTTATTATTTTTTTTTGTTTTTGTTAATTTACGCGCGTTTTTTTTGCAAAAATCTAAACAAAAAGTACTAGCACACTTTCATCCATCATTTTTGAACATTCTTATTATTATTCTTAAATATTGTAGGTATACAAGAGTTCTCAAAAGTTAGTTTTTGCATTTAAAAACTATGTTTTCTCTTGCTTATTATTATTATTTTTTTTTTATTAATTTATACCCGCATTTTACCTTTATCCCTCCTATCTTTTCTAAAAAAAAAAAACCATAACGTTTTTTCCGTATAAATACGCGGTACGTCGTATACAGCGTCCTTCAAAAGTATTAGCACAATGAATTCGCCGTAACTTACGCAAAAAAATCTATAAACAGGTACTTCGCGCAGCGGAACAGGCACACCTCTGGGCCGAATTGGTATTCCTCTACGATAAATACGAAGAATACGACAACGCCGTCTTGGCCATGATGGCCCATCCTACGGAGGCGTGGCGCGAAGGCCATTTCAAAGATATAATCACGAAAGTCGCCAACATCGAACTCTACTACAGAGCCATCCAATTCTACCTAGACTATAAACCGCTACTCCTGAACGACATGCTTCTGGTCCTAGCGCCCAGAATGGATCACACCAGAGCCGTCACATTCTTCACGAAGACCGGCCATTTGCAGCTAGTCAAATCCTATCTGCGTTCCGTTCAGAGTCTCAACAATAAAGCGATCAACGAGGCGTTGAATAGTCTCTTGATCGAAGAAGAGGATTTCCAGGTCTGCGAACATCCATAGATGCTTTCGATAACTTCGATAATATCGGATTGGCACAGAGTTTGGAGAAGCACGAATTGACTGAATTCCGCCGAATCGCCGCTTATTTATATAAGAGGAACAACAGGTGGAAGCAGAGCGTGGAATTGTGCAAGAAGGACAAGTTATTCCGAGACGCGATGGAATACACTTCGGAATCCAGGCAGGGAGATTTGGCGGAAGAGCTGTTGGCGTGGTTTTTGGACAGGAAAGCGTTCGATTGTTTCGCTGCGTGCCTCTATCACTGTTACGACCTCTTGCGGCCGGACGTTATACTGGAATTGGCGTGGAGACATAACATTATGGATTTCGCCATGCCGTACATGATCCAGGTGACGAGGGAGTTGACGTTGAAGGTGGAAAGTTGGAACAGTCGGAATCGCAGAGGCAGAGCGAAGCAGCAGAGGAGACGCATAAGCCCATGATGATGGCGGAGCCGCAGTTGATGTTGACGGCCGGTCCGGAATGGGTGAGTGTCGTTCTTAGATTTATTTTTATATTTATTAGCTCGACTGATTTTTTTTTCGGTGAAATGATTTATATTTAATATACGGTTGACCTGGCAGAAACCACATAGGAATTTAAGGTTATATAAAATCTGGCTTATTTATGAAAGTATATTTTTTTCAATTTATGACAGTTGAAGATTTTAAATTTGGCACAGATGATTTTCTTAGATTTATTTATCTGACATAATTTCAATTGATTTGTTGTTGTTATTTTCGGTGAAATGATTTATATTTAATAAATTAAAATAAACTAAAAATCCAGCTCATTTTTCGATTTTTACTTTTTTTTTTATTTTTTGCATTTGAAGGTTTTATAAATTCGGCACGGATGACTATGGATTTTTCATTTCGTTTCATCGTTTCACGGCTGGAAGTGATATTTCTATTAATTTTCCAATTTTTCTTTTTTTTTTTAATTTTGAATTTTTAGGGAAATGAAATATTTTTAAATTTGGTACAATTAGGTATTTTTAAATTTGATACAAATAGTTATTGATCACCCCCGTCTATTTATTTCACGAGATATTTGCATTTTATAATTTTTAACGAATTAGGAAAATATTTTTTTAATTTTTTTTACAGAAATAAAAACGTTAGATATTTTAAATTTGGCACAGACGCCTATCGACCACTCCTTCTCTATTTTATTTCATTGTTTCACACCTTGACGCGATGTGTATTTTTAAATTTTTAACATTTTGTAATTTTTTTTTAAGTATTTAATTTTTAACAAGTAAAAATGTTAGAATTTTTTAAAAATTTGACTGCCCCTTCAAATTTATTCTATATACGTTACATATTTTTTTAAAATTTTTAACAGAGGTAAAAACTAGATTTATAACATTTTTAAACATGATATTTAAATAAATATTTAAAAATCTTTGATACGTATATTTTTTTTTTAATTTTTAATTGTTGGCTGATAGCGTCAGATGTTTCAACTTTTGCGACAAATATTCGTCGATCATTCCTCCCCACATTTGTTTAATATTTTGAAGACAATATTTTTAACCTATTTTTGGAAATATTTTTCTTATTGTTGATTTTCAACTGAAATAAAAACGTGAAACATTCTAAATTTGGCACAAATTGTTTGCCCCTGATAATCTCTCTCCATTTATTTCATATTTTTGTTAATATATATATTTTGACTGTAGCATATGTATATAACTAATAACGTCAAATATTTCAATTTTGGTGCACATGGTTACCGACCATCCTTCCCACATTTAATTCATATTTTGAAAGCGGTATTTTTTAATTTTTGCTAATTTTCGGAATTTTTTTTTTATTTTTTTTTTTTTTGTAATTTTGATTATTGGCTGAAATAAAAGCGTAAAATTTTAAACTTTCCCATTTATTTAATTATTTTTTTTTAATTTTTGTAAATATATTTTTTTTAATTTTGCACTGACGTAAAAGTGTAAGATATTTAATTTTTTCAAATTTTTTTTTTTGTAATTTTTAATTATTGGCTACAATAAAAACGTAAAATTTCAAATTTGACACAAACAGTTGCTGATCACCGTTTTCCATTCATTTAATATATTTTTTTAATTTTTGTGACTATATTTTTTTAATTTTTCACCAACGAAGATATTTGGCAAATGGAAAAAAATGGCCGCCGACTATATTTATATCAAATTTCGAAAGCGATTAATTAAATTAACTTTTTAATTTTTAACGATTTTTTTTTTTTTTTTTTTTATTTTAACTAAAAGCGTCAAATATTTTAAATTTGGCATAAATGGCTGTCGACGACTCTTCTCCAGTTATTTCATACTGTGCACGCTATTCTTTAGAAATTTTGAATTTTTAACAATTTTTGATTTTTTCACTATAAAATCGTTAGATACTTTCGTTAGATTTTTGTATTAATTTTTACCAATTTTTGTTTTTTTTTTTTTTTTTTCCATTTTGTTAAATTTAGATTATTTGAAATTAGAGAATTACTAATTTATATAATCATAATAAATTTAGAAAGGAGTTAGTTTAATCAGATATTTTAATAAATGCTTAAATGAATCAATTTTAAACAGGTTGCCAGAAAAAAAAAAGAAGAGGCAAGTTTTTTTTTTTAAATTAAAATTAATAATTAATTAGTAGAATATTATAAGAAATTAGCGAAATTTCACGGACTATTCTTACAATAAAAAATAAATAGAATTGATTCGTCTCCAAATCATTTTTAAATACCGCTCAAACTAATTATTGTATTTTTTAGTTACTCAACTAAAAAAAACTATTAAAAGTTTACAAAGAAAATATGCTTACTTGTATAACTGAATCAACAAATGAAGGTAGAACGCCCTCTTGTGTGGTTTCTGCACGGTTAGAACGAATGAAAAATATATCTGCTTCGTTTCCGAGCAAATTTCTGATTTAAAACCATTTTCGTACTCCCCAAAGGCATTCCCCCCCAACAATACGTACCACAGCAGACGTACGCCCCGCAAGGTTTCGCCCCCTCGATGCCCTATCAAGGGTACGGCATGTAATACCGTTGTTATTCGACCCGCCACCGCAATTGGTAGAATACGTTCGTCGCCAAATAATAATAAAAAAAAACAAACAAACAAACAGAAAGCGAGAGGAATGCTGTACAGTCAGTCGTTATATTAGAACAATATATATTTACGTCTTAGGAAAAATATAATGTGTACCACCGGGTGAGAGGGATGATCCATCGTTAATATAACAATGAGAAAAATAAAAATAACAACGTTAATAAACCAACAACAGAACAAAAAAGAAATCGTCGTTAAATTGTACCGGTGACAAAAAATAATATCGTAAGAAGAGAACTTTGTTGTTATTGCGTCGATCATTTCACAGTCGTTTTTTTTTAATTTATATATGCATACAAAAAGAAAACAGTACTGAATTAATTAATTTATGTATTTGTTAGATAAACGATGATGAACATGATTAGGTGATAGATAAAAGAGGGACAATGACATTTACACGGATTTTTTCAGAATGTTTTAGAAAGGAATCTACTTAAATAACAAAAAATGAGAAAAGATTTTTGCCTAAATGTATTATTATTATTATTGTTACTGCGATAATTATTGATTAATTGTTTGTTAATTGAACTTAGTAAGAGGCAAAAATGTGGCAAATTGATCGGGATTTATTATTATAAGTAAATCGATGATGAAATATTAAGAGCTAATTTTTAATTTTTTTTTTTTTTAGTGTTTAAAATTGTTAAAGAAAATGGATACGTATTAATTTTTTTTTTTTTATTTTAAACGTTTATAGATGTTATATATATAAAATTAATAACTCCGCTGTTTTTTTTTTTTTTCTTTTTTTTTTTTTCGTTTATTCTACGCGTAAATAATGCAAAATATAGATACATCTAATTTTTTTTTCTTTTTCTTCAATTAATAGAATATTATCCGATAATTAGATAACACAAAAATCACCAGATGAGTGTCACATAACTAGTTATTAGTCCCTTTCTCTCCATATTAAATTTTTTTTTAATTTTTTTTTAGAAGTAGCGAAGTTGTACATTGTCTGTACAAAAAGAGCGTTTGTATATATCGTAAACAAAAAAAAAAACAAATTACTATCTATATAGAGAGCTAGAGCTAACGAATGTAAGCATGCAAAAAAACAAAAAACAAAAAATAATCGCTTAATAATAAAATTTAATGTCAAACCTGGACGAATAGAAAACCTTAAACGAAGATAATAAATAAAACAAAAAAAGATGACGATGAATGAGACAGAAGTTTGTATATATTATATATGTATTAAAATGATATACGAATAATAAATAAATAAATAAATGAATAAACAAAACAAATGTGTGGTGGAATTGTGTATCTTTTGATTCAAGATATTTTCCCTTACAATTATAATTTATTATTATTAAGCGAACCTGTAATAAATAATTCTTTTATTATTATTATTATTATTTTTAAGGTATTTTTACCTACAGTGTTAGATTTTTCTGCCACTCATCTGATTGTTATTATTGTAAAATAATTGCAACTAAAATTAATAAAATATAACACACAAACGCAAAAAACAAATGGTTATTATCGAATCATTGTGAGAACAAAAAAAATAAACGAACAGAAAAGTTTTAAAAATAAATCATTCCTTTAGTAAATATGTATTAATCTATGAATAAAAATAAATAAAAGCGTTTTGTTTTTGCATATTCACCCCTGTTTTTATTATAATAATTATTATTACTACTACTTTATCATTATTATTATTATTATTATTATTAAAAAAATACCTTATTTAGTATCTATTATTATATTGTAATATTCCATATTTAAAAAAAAAAATCGTTATTTTATTTGTACCTCCCCTCCCTCATGATTTTATTATTTAATCCGAGATATCCTTTATCCTATTATTCTTACCTTAATAAAGTTTATACGTCATAATTATTTATTATTAATATATGAGAATATTATTGTTTAAGACGTAAAAATAACTTTTTTTTGTTAGTTCCATTGTAATAATTATTATTATTGATTTTTTTTTATTAGATTAGTAAATTAATAATTATTTTATTATCATCCATGGTTTATATTATTATATTTATATTTGAATTTACCCTGAATATTAAATAAATAAAAAACAGCAAAATAAAAAAATTATAAAATCTATTATTTTGTTTTGACGGACATGAAAATGATTATATGAATTTTTGGCGCCACCTGTAATTGAAGGTGCGATTTACACAAAGATAGTCGATATTGCAGAAATCTGTAATTAGAAATTTAAAAAATATCTGCTACAATTAAATTTACCCCAAAAAAAAAGAAAGTAAATTCGATCCAAATGAAAGAGAACTAATTATTAATATATTAGAATATTTTTTTGTTCCATTGCAATAATTATTATTTTTATTTAAATTAGTAAATTAATAATTATTTTATTATTATTCATTGTATTTTATATCATTATATTTATATTTGAGTTTACCCTAAATATTAAATAAATAAGAAAACCAAATAAAAAAAATATACTGTTTTTCATCAATATCACAATTATCTCAATTTTTGGCGCCACCTGTGATTAATTGCTTAATTTACACAACGATCGTCGATATCGCAGAAATCTGTAATTAGAAATTTAATAAATATCTACTATAATTAAATTTATCCAAAAAAGAACGCTAATTATTAGTATATCAGAATATTATTTTTTCAAACGTAAAAATATTTTTGTTCCATTGTATATTATTATTTTTATTTAAATTAGTAAATTAATAATTATTTTATTGTCATTCATGTTTTATATTATTAATTTATATTTGAATCTACCCTAAATATTAAATAAATAAGAAATTCAAATAAAAAAGAATTAAATATTGTTTTTGAACAATATAACAATTATTATCGGAATTTTTGGCGCCACCTGTGATTGAATGTTTCATTTACGCAACGATCGTCGATATTGCAGAAATCTGTAATTAGAAATTAATAAATATCTATACTATAATTAAATTTATCCAAGAAAGAAAGCAAATTCTATCGAAAAGAAAGAGAGCTAATTATTAATATATCAGAATATTTTTTTAAGACGGTTATTTGTTTTATTTAAATCAGTAAATTAATTTTAGTATTTTATTATCATTCATGGTTTATATTATAATATATGTTTGAATTTACCCTAAATATTAAATAATCAAAGAAAAAGCAAAATAGAGAAATTATAAAATCTATTCCAGTTTTTTGATCAAGATAAAAATTGATGAAGTTCTTAGTGCCACCTATGATTGAGAGTTTCATTATAAGTAAGTAAATCAGTACCATTTAGCGCCATCTCTAAATGGAAGTCAAATCTCTCGAACTAATATCCGGTATTGCAGGAATCTAATGCAATAAATTGAGGTAAGTAATCTAAATTTTGATATTTATAAAAAATAGACGCAAAATATAAACTAGACTAACTTGATTGTTATATTAAAATTAACAAATTAACTCTAATGGTGATTATACATATTATAGGGGTTAATACAATGTTCTAAAAATCTGTTACTTCGAAAATGATTATTTTTTTTCAACAGTGCAATTGCAAGAATTATTGTTTTTTTTTCTTTTAAGATTTTTAATCCGTTCTCGTGAGCTAAGTATTGGAAAACACAAGAATTAGAATAAGATCTTGAGGAAGACTGTCGAAACGTATAAATGTAGTAAAGTTAGATCTATTTTTCTTTGCTCAAAACTAGTCGTGTTGTAATTTAGTTGGTTCTTCCTTGATCATTGATAATTAATGCATTAACGCTATAGAATTAAAAAAAATATATATGATAGAAGCTTAATATTGAATTTTAAATATTTTATATTGCGCCATCTATCCACAAGTTATATTAACTAGAATATACAGAAATCTGTAATTTTAATCTACATGAAATTAATATTTTGTTTGAATTTCAAAAACTGAATTAGAATTATTTAAAGTCAATTGATAAATCGTACATTCACATTTTATATTTAAATGAGGGAGTAAATATCGCAATACTGAATAGATTTTTCTTTTAAGAAATTCGTATTACAGGTTTCTTTATATTATCGTTAATCAGAAGTATGTCTAGAGGACAGCACATGCAATATATTCCTTTTTTTTATTCAAGATCACAAAGTTCTAAAATAAATATTTCTAAAAAAAAGTATTTAAACCAAAAATTTAATAAAACACAATCAATTTAATTAGTCTTATATTAAAAATATATTAAACTTATTAGTAACAAAGTAATTGTACTTCAGTTTAATCAAAGAGACCGAAACCCATATCGTCATCCTCGGAATCTGTCTCTTCTTTCTTTTCTTCCTTCTTCTCCTCTGCGAAATGAACAAAAATTCAAATTAATGATACACACTTTGTACAGAGAAATAATTATATCATTTTAGTAAATTAACATCAGATTCGTAAATAAACATCAAAAATTCTCAGTCGAAAGATGGTGTTTTTTTGTATAACATCATAATTTGTTTAAAACAATCACTGACAAGATTGAAGAGGATTTTTATTGTACTAACCTTTCTTCTCTTCAGCAGCAGCAGGAGCGGCCGCACCAGCGGCTGCTGCTGGGGCTGCACCACCTCCAGCCGGCATGGAACTCAATTTTTCACGTCCTGCAGGTGAAAGAAATTAAATTGGATCGTTTCGTAAATCGATATGGACAAATATTAATCGACATATCATTAAAATCAGTTACTGAACGTTTAAATCAGATAAATATCATGCGAAAGATGGTGTAAAGTTAAAACTCATCATTAAAATATAATTTATAATGTTAACCATTAAGATATTTAAGTATTTACCTTGTGCAATCAATTCGTCGATTGATTTTCCATTGAGTTCGCCGATGATTTTCTTCACCCGTTCAGCGTCAGCTTCGATGCCTACGGAGCTGAGGATCTTTTCGATGTCTGCCGCTTTCGGTGAAGCATTTCCGCCGAGGACGGCTAATAAATAAGCAGCCACGTAACGCATAACTAGAAAATACGCAAGAAAAAAGTGAGGTTAGAACGGCACATCTCCATAGTAAAATAATATATCTGTCAACATCGACGAATTATAATCGGTTTTTAAGTGAATTTTCGGCTTCTAAACATCATTCGCGAATTGAAATTTTGTTATTTAGGTGTATTTTTGTGTTTTTACTCACTTTTTAAGTCGAAACGACACGAAACGCGCTTACTCAAATCGATCACAAAAACACGAGAGAGATTAGCTGCACGGAGCAGTGTTACCACCGTTAACAGCTCCAAGTGCGTCAAATATCCGCCATCTGTGATTAAATTATTCAATTTTACCCACATCATATTTAAAATTGCCCGATTTTTACCCATCCTTGCTTTGATGAGCGATTGTTGATTTGTTATAAATTGCTAAAGGGTTTAGATGAATATTTGTGTGGTATATTTTCAAAACCAGACACATCTAAAAGTAAACATTTTTCAGCAAATGTTCATATAACTATAAAATGACTTACCTAATATAATTTTGAATCTAGAATTTACATTTAGGGTAGATGCTGTTTTATTGTCTTTATTTATTTATGTAAAGTTATTAATTTAAAAATACACAGTTCTATTTTAAAGTCTAAACACTCATTATTAGTCATTTCAATACTTCTTAACACTGATACTATCTATTCTCCGACAACATACTTGACGTCCTCGCTCATTCATTGCCAACATGGCGGATTCACTCATTCTCTGACATTTATTTTATGAAATTAAATAGAAAGTTTGAATTATCCTGCCTAAATAAAAGTCTATGCTATCTAAGCTTTTCATATCATGACTCCAGGTTACAATAAAGCAATCCATGTTATAACTACATAGAATAAAATTTATAAACCGCAAATAAAAAAAAACCTCAGCAGTGCAGCAACATCAACGGTTTTACAGGTTTTACGTTTTATACAGTAAGGATAGATTTCCATGAATTTGTCAACAAAAGCAAATAAAAGTGCTTAATGTTTCTAAATTATTTATTTACCGCGAAATTTAAAAGCATATGTACATGTAAAATCTTTTCAAATTGTGATCTGTTAAAATTATCCGAATTACCCACAGTTGATTAAATTACCCGTCATCTGGTAACACAGGAAAGGTTTGTTCGTTGATGTTACACCAATTTATAATGGTGCATATGTAGAATATTAGTTTTTAAGAAGTTGGTAACACAATAAGTAGTTGTGAAGCGAATTGAGAATAAACGTGTGAATACCTTTTTGAATGTGTATTTTATTATAAAACCCACGAAAGACAACACGTATACCATCTTTCTGAGATACATAAATAATAAATCTTCTATCTTATTTCACTAGTGTAGAAAGTGTAGCACCAACAAACAAACTTGAAGTAAGCCTCTCAACGCCGTATATCAGCTGTGGTATTTATATATATAAAATTTTAATACCAGGAGTTTTCTTTTTGTGTTTTAACGTTTCTAAAACACTTGACATTTTTACATTACTTTACTTACATAAAAAAAAAATGGAGGAAAAACGATTTGGGGTGAAAAGTCACCTTATCAACGAGTTAAAATCATTTCAGTTGAATTTGAAACGCAA
>RXPK01004484.1:47500-105000 GCA_004143645.1 Protaetia brevitarsis
TAAACTTTTAATATTTAATATTTACTGTTTGGTTTATATATTGCGTACTTTTCTAGGTATTATTAACATATAGAAAACAATGATTATTATAATATTTACTAGCAATAATAATTTATTGTAATGTTATTTATAATCCACCAGGTAAAAATGATTTGACCATTTGGAAAATTTAATAAATAATAGGAATAATTTAAAATAAAACCACTGAAGCCTATAGGGAATGTTGCAGAAAAATATAAGAATATACAGGGTGTTTTTCAAAAAAAAAAATAAGTTTTGTAACTTTAAGATTCTTTGACAAGACAGTAATTTTTGGTACATTGTTTTCGGTTCAATAAAACACAGAGGAATAAATAAAATAATAATAAAAAATATACACGTTAGAGTTTACAACCTGGCCCGCTGAACTTAATTTTCGTTACGATTTGGCCCTGTCCTAAAAAAGTTTGCCGACCCCTGCTCTAATACCACAGTATATATGTATATCCAGTGGTTTCACATCGCCGGTAACATGGGTTTCAAACATGGCGCCCAAGGAAATTCGCGGTGTCGCATAGGTGGGTGAAATTGTAACTAAAACTATTCGAATCTGTTTACAAGCAAAAATCTAACCTACAAAGTCGTTCCATTCTGTCATTTTGACATTGATGTGCGATTTTCTGTTAATTGTCAGTCTGTTTGAGTATATAGGTTATTTTCGTATCCACTTTGCAATTATTAGTTGCAAATATAGCCGCCAAACGCCATCGCGAATTTCCTTAAATTGATAGACAAAACATCAAAAGCGCCGACACTTAATGAAACTACAGCATACACTGTTGAAAATATTACGGTGTTGGCGTTAATTTTGCGCTAGTCAAATATTTTAGTGTTGATTTTTCCAAACTTGTTGTTTTCCAGACGAGTTGACTACGCGTATTTAATAGAACAGAAATGACTAGAATTTCGTGTGAATTCTTTGTTCAGATATGAGGATTGACTATTTTTCTAGACATTCAGAAGCGTCAACCAATCAGAATTTTTCCCTCGGATAGAAATATAGAAACCCCACCTATTCTAATACAGTATTGCATTATACGCACCACCTGCATTGCACGTGTATCTGTTTTCGTGTTTGATTCTCCGTATTAACATATTCAAGCAAACCACCAAATGTGACTGACTTGCAAAGTGTAACCTCGTGTTATTAAACGTTAATTCCAGTGGGCATAAAAAATTTCAACATCTTAAAGATGTATTGGGAACATCTATTTACGCAATTAGTTTAGACTTGAATCAAATAGCATAAACATTCACTTAATTTTATAATGGTTCTCAAAGAATCATTTTAAAAGTAGTACGTTTAGTTGAAACCAAAACTTGTGAATGAGTGGTTTTGCATATTTATAATTGAGAAAACGTCTTAAAGAGAGAATATTATAGCACTAAGAAATAGGAGTTGCATATTAAGAAGACGTTGTGTTTAGAAAATGGTGTTAAAACACCCAATAGATCGCATTCATTTAGTTAAACAGCTAGTAAATTTGTCTAGTCTAGATCAAATAAAATGTGACTAGAAGTATTTTATAATTCCACGTGTCAATTGGACAAAATAACCGCTTAGCAATAGACAATACTTGACTATCTTTGCTCGTCAAATTTAAACTTCTATATAGTTCTCGACAACATAACACGAAAAGAGTGTGGACCTCTCCTGACTATTAAATTCGTCAAAAAAGTGTTAAAATTTTCAACAGTGTACGCTTTACTTGCCCGTCACTTATGTTTCGTGAATAACATAACATACTTCGAGATGTTATACAATAATAACAATCGCGATATTTATGAATAAACTTTCGCATTACATCAAATGGTCTTATTTTTCCTTTCCGCGCGTTCGTCATATTTAATAATTATACATCCGCTTTATATAAAGATCCGCTCGCTACTACTATTTATAATTGTACGCATCATCTGTTCATTTACATTACATACCCTGGCGCGAGCACTGCATACTCAATACTCTAGCTCATCGATTTATCAATGGCACTGTTAATATGAATCAATTTCGCAGCAACTTTAAAAACGTCAATTTTTCTTCTCCTACAGCGGTTATTAAACCAGAGAGCAAAATCGAAATGCTCTTCTACATAATGCTGATAATGTTCGGATTCTCTCTACACATAATGCTGTTCCTCTCCGACTTGATTGCCACGTTCAAGAAAGAGCACATGAACTACTTCGAGTTCAAGAGCAGGGTGTCCCAGATCATGGGCTTACTGGAGGAATGGGAGGCTGACGAGGAATTGAAACAGAAAACTGTGGACTATTTCACCGTCTTCTGGCAAAAACGGTGCGGCCTCAAGGATATGCCCGAGATGTTCAACCTTTTGCCGACGTCCTTACAGAAGGAGGTTACCGTGGATATATTTTGGGAAGCTCTGAGGCATTCGCATTTTTTCGCTGGGACGGATATGTCTTTTAAACGATCCGTCAGTTTGGTGATGAAGAGCGAGTTTCTCCTACCTGGCGATTTTTTGTTTAGGGTCGACGAATTGAAGACCAAGATGGTTTATATTGTGTCTGGTGTAGTGCAGGTAAGTTTTGTTCCTCTATATCTATGGGAGGTCTTCTCCCAAGTATAACTGTGTATTTAATATTTTGCAAATATTGTACGCTTCAGAAATTTCCAACAAAAAAAGATATACCATATGATTAAATATTCCTACCCTCTAGTAGGACATGGATTTTTTATTCTATAAACTGTGTAAGCCACAGTGACCAACTATATTTATTTCATATTTTATAAATATTTAGAAAATATTAAATCTTTCTTGAATATTAGTTATATTAATATAATATGCATAAAATATATAATAGAAAATATATTAGGAAAACATTTAAAAACTATATATGTTATGTAGCATTAATAATATTTTATTGCAAATGTCTTCTCAATATATTTTTCATAACTCTGCAAGAATATTTTGCTTTGTATTTCTGTAAATATTTATTTCATATAAAAAAAAAAGATTGAATTTTTGCTTTTGTACATTTGGTGCGTAGGACGAATAATATAAAATGGGTAAAATATGCATACATATTAAGTAGGTATGTACCTATTTAAAATGATAGTTTAATGATTAAATTAGATAATATATATCTAATATGATTTAATTAGTATCTAAGTTGAGCGCTGTAACTCTTCTATTAATATATCCGCGTTTTATATTATATTATTTGTAATATTTGTAAGTTGCGAACGTCAACACAACACCTCTATTCATTACGGTGCCGCTGTTATATGATTTAATATTGTTTATGCGTCTATGGATTAGGTACATAGAATGCATACGCGCACGTGCGTATCATAACGTTTTCATTCGTTTGTCCGTTACATGTTATAGTTTATAATAGTATCGATTAGGGCAGATTAGGGTTAACTGTGTAATTAATTGTTGCGGGGTGTGTTTAGTTTTTTGGTGACTACGAGGTAAGCAAAACTTTGAACATGTCATGGCATTTATAAGATAATTGGATTGCTCAATATCGCGATTGTACAGAAATCGTTAATAATATAATTGTAGGAATTTTATGCATCATATATGTACTGCATCTACCAGATAAATTGCTAGTTGATTTGCTTAAGAGATTCATCTCGGTAGATAAGCGTCATAACCTCAAATAGAGGTTAGAATACGTTGTGTTGTTTTATTGTTTGTACGTAGAATGTTTTCAAATATTATGAAATAAAGTAAAAATAAGTATCGTAAGTATTAGAATGTAGCTACCACTCCAATTATTGTAAATGCTCCAAATGTATTAGTAGGTGTTGATAATGTTGTACGATGTTTTATTCATGGTATGATCTAATACAATTGACATTGTTTTAAGGGCCATAAGGAAACGCCATGAAAGCGCCACTACCGAAGATATGAGAAAAGCCGTAGGGTTGTACCTGGCACCAGCCAAGACTAGACTTAAAAATGAGTATTTTTCATTTTTATTGGCTTATTCAAATAAAATGATAATAAATACGTTTGTTTTTTATTTAGAACAGTTCAATTAAAAAATAGTGAAGGCGATTCGTTGGAGCCGACCCCTCTTTCGGCACTACCAAATCGCAAATTAAAAAATCCATCAATGAATGGATATACAATCAGTCCAGAGAGTGGTGGCAAAAATCACCGGGACAATGGCAGGCAAAAGAATTCCTAAAGGAGCAGAGGCCTGAACTCACGAGAGATCTACTGAATAAAGACAGGAAGACTGTCAAAATGATTGTAGGTCTGCTGACTGGTCACTGTAGACTGAATAGGCATATGTATAACATAGGCCTGGCAGATGATGCAACCTGCAGATACTGCCAAGAGAGGAAGAAACACCAGTTCATGTGCTGTGCCAATGTGAAGGCTGGCGAGGACAAGGTTTCTAGTAATGGGGAGGAGAACCCCACAGCTAGTAGCTACTTAAAGAAGCCGCTCTCAAAGATGATAGGCCTAATTAAGAGGGCAAAATTAGAGAGCGTCCTCTAGGAAAAAAGGGGATCACAATAGATCTGAAAAGGTCGCGGTGAAACAGGTCGATAGGCCACCCCAATCCTAATCTAATCTAATCTATACCGTTGACAGATTAGGTTATGTCGTTTTGACAAATAACTACATAGCTACAAACGTTTCAGTTGAAAAAATAACAAATTTAAAAATAAAAAAGACAACAGCTACAATAAACGTTCAAAGTGAAATCCTTGATTTTCTATACATAACGCCACTTTTCGTTTAATGCAATTGAAGGTATTGCTTATTAAAATTATTTAGTGTAATCTCTTCACATCAGACATTTCGGATTAGCTTCACTAAGTTCTTCAATTATATGAGGATGGTTTGTAAATCTAACATAATGTAGCAGAATAGTTAGCAAACGTAATAATTAGGTTAAAACCAGTACATAACTGGATAAGACAATGTCAACTGCTAAGTCAGCTGTAGCTGTATTTATTTATGTGGTGAGTGTAGTAGACTCGAGAGGGAGTTAGTATACACAGTATATGTACTAACATATTAATTAACATATAGTACGCAGCATGTTAAATGATAAAAAAATTAAAACCCAAGAATAGGTATGCAAAGAGATGACAAGGACTGCAGGTGTAACAACAGACACATAAAATATTATATTTTATATATATATGTATTCTATTTTTTTTGAACAAAGCTCAGTTTACTAAAGACTAAAATTAAAATTAATTAGGTGTGATACTTTTAATATATTTGATAAAAAGGTTAGATATTGAGAATTCGTTTAAATGACAAAAATTTAAACCTAATACAGTAGGTGTGGAATTAATCAGGAAAATACAGGGACACATATTTCACATCTCGGGGCCTATCGAGATGACTAACAGTTAAAACACACACAAGAATTCGGCCAACGGATAAGAGGTGGACCCACAAAGGTGAAAGTAGGACGGGGATATTCCACAGCTACCCCTCAAATTGTAATATTTAATCATTTTAATCACGGTTCATGAGATTAATAAGTTAATATCAATATTTTTCCCGTTCATGGGAACAATGTAATAAACTATATTGAATCGTAATAAGCAGACCTATTCTTCAACTAATTTATGAATGAATTGATTGATAATTATTATATTTGTATGATTTTGACATCCAAAAAAAATATATTACGCTTTAAATATGCGTTCTCATAATCACAATTACATATAAATGTAAGTGATTCTGTGAGTTTAAATGATGTAGTTGGTGCGTAGAATATTGTCCGTGTGTTCACATTTAATTCTAGCAATAGTTGAATGATAAGTGACGTTAGTTAAAATATAAAATAGACAGAATGTAGATGACGTAAAGCTCCAATCAATGAGCTGAGAATTAGTTAGATTAGACACCGGGTATATGTACTATGTATATACAAATATTCGTTTACAGGATATTCAAAACAAATAATTAGAAAGCAAACATATCTGTGGAATGTATGGTACAATGTACAACACCAATATGTGATGGATACCAAATGTAATAATTTATTTTCAATGTTTAATTTTCCAATAAAATAGTTCTGAAGAACTTGCTCCTCAGCTTGAAAATTATTTTGGGAGACGCCAAGAATTTTGAGTTATCTGTAAGTATTTAATAATATTATTGGAATTGTGTAACAGACTGTTAGTGATGTAACGAATACGTGATTTTCAACATTCGCGAATGCGAATATCACTTTTTTTTACTTTACTAGCGCCATCTGTTAGCTCTCAATTTACAACAATACGAATATGTACTTGCATGAGGCCCTTATGCGCACACGCAGAGAATTAAATTAGCCAAGTACAACTGAACAGTGTTGCCAATTTAGCGGAGTTCCCGCTAGTTCTAGCTTAATTAACATTGCATTTGGCGGTAGAATTGTACGTTTAGCTGCTGGCGGATTTTTTTTAGCAGAATACTAGCAAAACCAGCTTAATTTCTAGTGGATTTTTGTAATAATATACATTATACCAAAATTTTGATTTGGATTGTAACATTTACATCGTCATATAATGATTTAATACACTGGTAAACTCTTTGCAGTGACTAATAACTAATATCAACAAACCAATGTTGAATGCATTTGCAAGTCGATCAAAGTTCGTTCGAATTCATTTGAATTTAGCGCCTATCTTGTCTAAAATCAACTCAACTAAATTCGAGAATTGAAATCAGGGAAACATCTTCTTTCCGTTAATGAACACATATATAAATCATCAAATCAGTAAGTTTCATTTGGAACTATTGCCACATTCATTGTAAGTATATCAAAAATTAAGTGATTGTGTTTTCCAAACCATCATTTTTCCAATTGGCATGGAAAATTTACAGTACACACAAAAGTTTAGGAATGGAGTTCAAACTGGTTTAAATATTTGATGGATTTTTTTACAAATCTGGCGGAATTTCAAGCGCCATCTAGCGGATTAAATTTTTATATGTTGGCAACACTACAACTAAATCGTTTCGTCTGTTTACGTCTTATTCTCGATAATTCAAGCTTAGTTTTGAGGTTATTGTAGTATAAACTGCATATTTGTGCTCGCTTCAACATACAAACATACAGCATCTCGTTTTAACATACGATTTGATGTTGTCTGTGTGGTGTCTAAAACGATTATATTAAGTGCAAGTCAAATTTAGACATTTTTTTACATTGTCTGGTTTCGAACATGCGGAAATGCAAGACATGCAAGAATGATTATTCACGTAAGGGAAGAACAACTACCGCTATGTATGAGAAATCGTTTAAAATCAATGCATAAAAAAGAATACAGTGAATTAGAAAAAACGTGATCTAAAACAGATGTCTTTAGGTGATTGTGTAGAAAACAACAAACAGTAGGATAATAATAACACGAATGTCTCTAAATATTGACATTTTAGTAAGTGAAATGATTGCTCTTTGATTGATTGTGTAGAAAATAACAAACAGTGGGATAATAATAACACAAAGTTTCTAAATATTGACATTTTAATTAGTGAAATGATTGCTCTTTGATTTATTTGTGTAGAAAATAACAAAAATTGGGATAATAATAACACAAAGCCTCTAAATATTGACATTTTAATTAGTGAAATGATTGCATTAGAAGATTTACCCTTTATACTTTTGTGGAAAGCATTGGATTTGTGAGACTAATAAAACACATGTGTCCATTATATAATTTAAAATCCCGGCAGTATATTTCACATCCTTTGTTTGCGATAGATTATACTTAAAAGTGAAAGATAGAATTGTTGAATTAATAAAACACTTCAAAAAATGTCATTTACGACTTCTTGTGAAGTATTTTTATTGAGTTTTCCTTGTCATGGAATCACAAATGAATTCGAAATAAAAATGTTGGTTTTAAAAGCTGAAGTCTTTAACGATGGTCGTCATACAGGCGAAAACATTGCTACAAAACTTGAAAAAAATGTTATCTTCGTGGAAAATACCTAATGAAAAATACAACGTATCGTGAGGGACTCGGGCACAAATATGAAAAAAAGGTGCATTATTGTTAAATATTCGAGATTTGCGCTAGAAGGTGGAATAACATGAGCCGTACTTATAGAGGACCGTGGGAACAATGCGAATCATCACGTACAGCTGATAAGAAGAATAGTAACTTGTTTTATTTTACATATAGTTTAAGTCAGTCGTATTGTAGACACAGAATAGTTTGTTCCTTGTAAGTTGCGTTAATAAAAGCTTTTGTTTTTAAAAATTCTTAACTCAAAACGAATCATTTATTTGTGGAATGGCACTTTTTATATGTTAGAGCGGATTTTACAAAATTAAGACTCATTATGACTTTATGCTAGAGTATGCATAAAGTCATAATGAGTCTAATAAAAACTAATAAAATCCCGTTATTAAGTTCACAAAAATGGATGACTGTGGAATAGCTAATTTCCTTACTGAAACCGTTTGACGAAATAACAAAAGAATTACGTGGCGCTAATATTTCAATTACGTCAGTGATTCCATCAATATGAACTTATTACTTAAGTTTAATAACGGTATAAACTTAAGTAATAAGTTAATAACCGCTAACGGCTATTTGCACCGCTTATACTTAAGTTTAACTTAAGACTTAAGTAGATCTTAAACTATGATTTCGTTTTGCACCGCTGTTTAAGGACCAGTTAAGTGTTATTCAAAATAAGCCGAAGATTTGCCCGGCTTAAGGGTCTAGTTAACCTCACTTTTGGTTTCAAATGACAAGTATTGCGGCAAGTGAAAGAAGACTTTTATTTGTTGTATTACGGTGTTTTCGTTATTGTTGTGGAGATATTTATTATCTGTGCATTTTTGAAACAAAATGCCACGTAATATCTTAATAAATAACATAATGTTTGAAGATGATGATAAATTGGACGAGTTAAATATAATTTTTTGTGGTATACCTAGACAAGTAAATGAAAGGGCAGAATATTTTCATACGTTTGACGAACTTAAATTTTTCCGGCGATTTAGGGTAACCAAATGTACAACATTATTTATACTAAAGCTGATTCAAGCTGAAATTGAATATCCTTATGATGTGTGAGAAGGTATAAAAAATAATTTTAAGTTTACCATGCAACCTAAGACGAAATAACCATTCCTATGACCACGAATGCATACAGTTTGTTATGTTTTATCTAATTAAACAACAAATTTTCAGCAATAATAGTGTTGCTTTTATGAATCCGCTGTTAATATTCCTGAGACTGACCTGACAACAATGATGAAAACTCGAAAACTCGTATCAAGAATTAAAAGTCAACATTCTCCTTCTTTCTGTGTGTTTCTGTCAAAACTTACAAGTTACAAGTCACTTTCACACTGTCTGATACTGTTGCCATCCGTTTTCAATACTTAGCTAAACTTTATTCCTAGTTTCGACGGTACAAAACATATTCACCTTAAGTTGAGCCTCTACTTAACTAAGTTTGTTATTAGGGAAAACTGGTGCAAATAACTGTTAATCTATTCCCTAATAAATTTATTAACTATATCAATGGACGATAAATAAATGCAAATTCTATTGTTGGATATTCCATACAGAAGCAAATCTAATGTTGCGACCACCAATTAAATTACCCCCATAATGTGATCATTTTTTTTTTTTAGTTTCCGCAATAGCATCAAAGATGATCACGTTCTGGAAATTGTAATTTATCCACAACTGATTTTAAAGGTTTTAACTTTGTTCGCATTCGTAACTCATAACGTTATTTATTTTAATAAATTTGTTATTAACACTACTTTCTGCACTGCCACCATTATCAGAAGTAATGCCGCGGCTATAATGATGTCTGCCATTTTAGAATTATTATTTCCTTCTTCAGAATACAAATATTAGGCGTATTTCAGACGAGACAGTTTAATTCATTGCATTAAGTTGCTTGATGGTTTACTCTCAACTATTTGATTAAAGACCTATTGAAGTTGATTCCGTGTGAAAATGTTCATATTAGTATGCTCCTTGACAAACGTGGAATCAACTAATCGCCTCGTCTGAAACAGGGCCTTATTGTTGTTCTGCAATATAATCAAACAGATGTGCAAAGCAACGACACATATCCCTCCCATCATGCGCGTCGCGCGCACGAGACTTACAACTCAAAAAAAGTCTAGATACTTGGATATATTAGATGTTACCGTAAACGCAAAAACAAAATAATAAATATGATATTCGGAACAAATAATATAAAAATTAAAACTTATCTTAAGAGGGGCTGCTCCTTCAGTTGACGAAGTCCAACAAGGTGTATAAATATTTTCGACAAATAAAATTGCACTTTTAAAGCAAAGACTGAGTGATATTAAGAATACACTCGAAGCACGTGCGTACTTGAAAACGGTTGACGAAGCACTAAACGAGTGATCTGTGCACTAAACAACGACACTAAATCTTTGTATTGTATCGGCCAATGAAAGATGTGAATTTAAATAAAACATCTTTTTAGGTAAAAAAATAAAATCACAAATCACAATTAAATTACAAAACGTCAAATTAATTTACAATTTATTCTACAAATTCCATTATCAAGAAAAGTTCAGATGTTAGGTACATATTGCAAAATTAGAAAAATCAACTTTCAAAAATTATAAATACAATCAAACAAGAAAAATATAAATCATTTATTTTATTAAAACAAGTCTTTAATTGCCAATTATTATTTATTTCAGATCAACAAAATTTAAAAAAATATAAAATTTAATTTAATAACATTACATCTGTCAAACTATCGGCATCTAACGGCAAAAATAAGAATTTTAGCTATTAATCCAATTTTATAGGAATCTGTAATATCAGTTGTTTGATGAAACGCTCTACCAAACAGAAAGAAGTTTATTATTAAATTTGGCTATTAGGGATATATAAAACTTTTACCATGTTGAATCAATTGGGACTTTAACAACTATAATACAGGGTGTATCAAATAAAAAAGTAAATTTTGCTTGGGTGTTAACTACACGACATATAAAGCACAAACCCACCGAAACCGGATTTCATCATTAAAGAATAAAAAAAAGTAAAATTTAGAGCCAAAAATTCTTTAGTTCGGGCCTGATGCAAGGAAAGGTCATGTTAAGCACCCGCTAAACGTGGTATTATGTATAAATACATTGCACTCATTTAGTATTATTCTTAATGGTATGCCGTAAGTTCATTTAACGTCATTCTGAATAAATAAAGGCCCTTGTAAAAATAGCAAAACTGAGGCATTTTAAATTTCTTCTCTTTATAAAATAAACATTATTTTTAATATCCTGATAAGACGTTCGAGTTTCACCGGATATGCGACTTCAGTAGTTACAAAAAAAACGTAAATATTTTTCTTTTGCTTTGTCGAATCGAGAGTTAGTTGTTAATAAATAAACGGTACCACATGAATCTGAGTTATTTCTTTTGGCTTTATTTAATCATCTAACGCAAAATGAATTGTATCGAATTACACAGAAATAAATGTAGATAAAGAAAATTCACAAACACGCCTTTTTACTATGATGTCGCGCGAAAATGAATTACACATTCTCGCGCTTTTGCCGATGCATCAAGCTTAGATTTTCTTTATATGAAATCATGATGGTCCTGCAAAGGATTGTTTTTTCGAGACGGGAAGAATTTAAATAAAATGTTCGAAGTGGCTTGCACTCCAAGCGGCGATCCACACAAAACTAACAGCGGTAATGGCTGAATGATAGTGGTATGTGGGGGTATACTCGGGACAGCATTTAGGTTGGGTACAGGTGCGGCTCTAGCCCACGGCATTTATAAAATATTTTTTTTCTCGTTAATGCTTACAGGTAGACCCCCTGTGCATTAAGACTTTTTGATTGCATATGATTACAGCTGCTACATATTATTATATTTACCTCTATATCTGATACACCTTGTATATATTTATCTATAAAGGATAACAACATAAACTTACGGAGAAATTCGCATATATACTTATCAATAAGTTTATATTGTGATCTTTTATAGATACAATTGTAGTTTAGTTTGACGTATGCAAATTGTATCGAAGCCCCAATGAGTTAGCTTGCGTTAAACCCTATAATTTATACAACTTTCTTCGGATAATACGTTAGGTTGACCAGTAACACTGAAGATCCTTGGTAAGGTGAAAGTGTGAAATATTTGTATGCTAATATCAAGCGAGTGTTACACAGGCTTTTAATGTGGACAACTATAGGACATGTGGCATATAAAAGATGTAAAATTAGACGCTGAAGATGGCTAGATAATAAAAATAGTCAAGTGTTCTCCTATTTTTTGAATAAATGTCTGCTAAAAAACGATCGAGTTAACTTTTCTTGTGTGTGACAGTAGTACTCGTTTCCTTAATTTCAGCTCTATAGCTTAAGGGGCACTTTTTAATGCTCCATCGGAATAGAGCTCCTTATTGAAGATTTTACAGTGTGTAATTTGGACTTGGGGTGCGTTCAGAAATTGGTCTCTTTATATTTAAAATAAGCAATGCGAAAGATAAACCAATGTGTCCGTTGTTACCTATAGTCCTTGTGATGATATTTTCAATAGTGGTTATTCTTTTTCCACACTATAAAAAAAGTTGCAGTAAAATTACATGTAAAATCGTTGGTAACAAAGTTGCCTACAATTTTACAGGTAAATTTGCTTCATAAGGTAAAATTTCTACCATCTAGTAAATTTACATGCTGATGCGTTTTTCAAAGATTGTACTGTAAAATTCGTATGTAATATTTATATATGAACTCTATATTTACCGAACACTGAAGTAATTTTCATATGTATTTTTATAAAGAGAGCAAGCAACTTACCTAAATTCTTTTATAGCACCTAATAGGTCATATTGAATCGCTCAACCAGGGATCAAGAATGAACACGCTTATACGCGAAACCTACGATTGTTTGTGACGTACATGATATCATCGAGCCAATAATAAGTACGACAAACGAATAGAATTACCTTACGCGCACAGATAAATAATCCAATAACCAATCGCATTGCGGCGTATGAATTTCGTATTTTCCATGATATCTATAGTTTTACCCGAAAATTCAAGTAAAAACAAATAAATATAAAAGAGCCTCATATTTTTACAGCAAAATTAATAGTTCACTAGTAAAATTACTTTTAAAGTGCACTAAATACCCAAAAAAAAAAAAATGTCAATTTTACACTTTTAAGTAAATTTTGAGAGTAAGTACAAAATTGTACATGTTTTTTCCTGTATTTTCCTTTTGAATCTTTGTTACATCTTAAACTTACGTGAAAAAGCTATAAATTTTACCGAAATTTCTTTTTCCATGTTAAATATCCTAGAAAAAAACATGTAAAACAAAATTTACATGATTTATTGTGGTAAATTCACAACGTTATTACATGTAATATTCCTGATTTACCATGGAAAAATTACTGTAATTTTTTTACAGTGCACTGTAAACATTCTGCCCCATCTCCTATTATTAAAACATTTTCATAATACCCGACATTTTTACACCATCCTTAGATATTATCCAGCGAAGATGATGACTCCCCATCATGTCCTTCTCCAGCGGAACCGTTTTAGGGGAAACTGGATGCTTGATCACCACCACCAGTCCAGCCAACTTACGCACGGCCAGCTATTGCGAAATACAAACCTTATACCTGACGGATCTCTACAAAGTCCTCAGCTATTACCCGGCCATAGCCAGATATGTGCGCCAGCAACTTGCCAACCGCTTAACTATCGCCAGAAACGACAAGATGAGGTTATCGAAGAAGGAATCTGTGGATCACATCCGTACCGTAACCACCATCAAGAGCGTGCGAGAATATTGGAAAGACATCTGGCATAGGAACACGGCCCGTTTGGAGAACGTAGCGTCCACAGGAAGAAAAAGAATTCGCGCAGAAAATTTAGATCTGTTAACCTTGAGCGATGACGTGGAATTGAGAGTGGATTCTGTTTGCTTATCGGGGCAGTGTCCTTTCATAATGGATCCGGATACTAGCTTCAGGAAGTTCTGCGATATAATAGTGATTTTCGCGGTGATTGTCCAGAGTTTTTTAATACCAAAATCGGCCTTTTTTTCTGACGAAATGACACCTGGCGAGATGTCCACTTTATTCCTGATGGATGTGATCTATTTCGTGGATATTTATTTGCAAGTTTCCACGGCCGTTAAAGGAAATAATGGTTTGATAACGGATTTTAAAGACATCTTGGTTATACGGTAATTTTAGTGATGTATAGAGACCGGATTATACAGTGAGGTCGTAAATGCCCCCCCCCCCCCCTGATAACTTTTGAATGGTATGAGATAGAGCAATGAAACAAAAACCAAGTGAAATTAGAGATAATTTGTGATTTTTTGCCTATAGAGATACGCACATGGCTTCTGATGTAAAATAGAGGGCGTAGCTATCTTTAAAATTTTAAATAGGAAGTAATTTCATTTAGAAGCTCATTTGGAAGATATTTTTATTACTTTTATGGCAATGCAAACAGTTTTACGATTTTCAAAATTTTTACCAACTTATCCAAGATTAATAATTGGGGTACTTACGTTACTTTTTGTATAGCCCTCGTATAAATATTGTGGTTTTATGTGACTTAGGAAGCGATTGCTGTAAAATATGACATATTTTACAATGACATTTTTGCAAAATTTAGCAAAAGTGTCTTATCTGTCAGTGTATCTGTCATGTGTGTGGGTGTCTATGTTACAGATTACTGTAATTACAGGTTTCTGTACACTATATTCAAAAAGCGAATACGAGGGCTATCGAAAAAGTAACGTAAGTACTCCAATTATTAATCTTGAATAAGTTGGTAAAAATTTCGAAAATCGTAAAACTGTTTGCATCACCATAAAAGTAATAGAAATATCTTCCAAATGAGCTTCTAAATGAAATTACTTCCTATTTAAAATTTTAAAGATAGCTACGCCCTCTATTTTACATCAGAAGCCATGTGCGTATCTCTATAGGCAAAAAATCACAAATTATCTCTAATTTCACTGGTTTTTTGTTTCATTGCTCTATCTCATCCATTCAAAAGTTATAGGGGGGGGGGGACCATTTACGACCTCACTGTATATGCAAAGTGCATATATATTTTATTTTTTGCATATCTTTAATTATACTCTATATGTAGACGTATTACACTAACTGAAGTTAATTAGCGCTAATTAGTGATTGCATATATTTCATATTTAGGCATTTTTATGCATAATATTTTTACAATAGTTGCATATATAGCATATTTAAGCTTTTTCTTATCCTTTCTACTAGTAAAAATTCCTAGTAATTCCTAATGTAAATCGACAACCGACAATTCTCAGAACGATAAATCTTTTACATTGGTTTCTCTGATACTTTTTCCAAGAACTGCACGTGTTTAATTTCGCCTAGCAGAAAGGATGTGGTAAATACGTTTTATTATTATTATTAATTCCCTTTTAATTGAATATGTTTGAGCGAAACAGCATGTTGTAATTGTGTTACGTTTTTAAATACTGTGCGTACATATAATAAGTATAGCGAACAAAATTTCTTTTTATGGATTAAGCCATATCCTGAACTGGTAAAGGATGGCGACAAAATATTTTGTCGAGCCTGCACAGTAAACTGGTAAGTTTAATTTTACTAAAAGCTTTACAATTGTTTTTAAATTCTTTAACTTTTGATATAAAATGACAATTGTTGGTGTAGGTGTCTTCTGAGAGAAAATACCTGATTGATCGACACGCTAAAACTCCATCACATATTGGAAAATGTGAAAAACTAAAGCGATCCGTATGTGTGCAGCAATCTATACGTCAATGTGTAGCATCAACTTCACGAAACTCAGAACAAGAAGAATATAATACGGATCTGTGTAACGCATTAATTTCGTCTAACATACCATTAGCAAGATTAAACAATGTTAATTTGAAATCATTTCTGCAAAAATATTGCAAACATAATATACCTGACGAAAGTACCTTACGAAAAAATTATGTCACATCTTGTTACCAGCAAACAATAGCAGAAATTCAACAATTGGTAAGGAATAATTTCATTTATATCATGGTAGATGAAAGTACGGATAAGTGTGGCCGTTATATTGCCCATTTGTTAATAGGAATTCTTCATGAAGATATTGTAGGTAAATCATATTTAATTTATTGTAAAGAATTTCGAAAAACAAATAATGTCACAATTGCCCAATTCGTTCAAGCAGGTTTATCAAATTTCTTTTTACCTGGAAATATACCTTGTGAAAAAAATTTACTAATGTTGTCCGACGCTGCACCATACATGATAAAAGCCGCGCAAAATTTTTTTATAGTAACATTATTCATACCACTTGTTTAGCTCATGGGTTCAATCGTGTAGCCGAAGACATTAGGAATCAATTCCCTTTGATTAATGATTTAATTAGCAATGTCAAAAAAGTATTTTTACAAGCACCCTTATGAATCCAATTTTATAAGGAGCGACTTCCCGGTGTTAAGTTGCCTCCTGAACCGATTATTACGAGATGGGGTACATGGTTAGAGGCTTCAATTTTTTTTCGTCGATAATTTTGAAGGAATAAAAAATGTAATTCTTGAAATCACTGCCGACTGCATTGCTCTAGAAAACTGTAAAAAGATAGTAACATCAACAGAATTGCTACAAAACCTTTTGTATATTAAGTCAAATTATAGCTTTGTCTCAAGTTCCATTCGTAAACTAGAAACGCAAGGGATGTCGCTCTCGGAATCAGTCGAAATAGTAGACGAATTTGATATGCTATGTAATAAGAAGGTTAAGGGTACAATAGGTAATTCTATATACGATAAATTTAAAAAAGTGATAAAATAAAAATGCACGGTATTTGAAATTGAAGAAAGTTAAGAAAATTTTGGAAAAGGTGAAACAGTAAACGATTTCGACACTTTAATTTTAGTTTAGATTGTATTAATTGCAAAGTTAAAAAATGCACCAATTACATCTGTGGATGTTGAAAGAAGTTTTTCTATTTCGAAACATATGTATTCTGATAGAAGACAAAACTTTCTTTTACACAATTTTGAAAAACATTTAATTATAAATTGTTTTAGAAATATGTTGTGAAAAAAAAATTGTGCAATAAAGTTAATGTTGAAATTTCTGCCTTTATTTATTTCATGTAAAAATTTTGCATATTGTCGCAATTTTTTTGGCATATATGCCCCCCAGGTTTATGCATATTTTCTCAAAAATCGATGCATATATATGCATATATATTCCAGTTTTTTTTTTGTATATAATCCGGTCTCTATAGTGATGTATAAAACTGCTTCTTTATATTAGCAGCTACAATCTGCTTCTGGTACTTTTATTAGTGTTTTAGAGGTGTAACTTTAAGGGTGTGTATCTCCCCTGCAAGTGAATATTAGCAGCTAAAAAAAATACGGGTCGATTACTTTTCACTGCTATACATGCTTGCAAAATTTCATCAAAATGGGAGATGACGACTTGAGTGACTTTGCTCAAGTTTAATTTTACTAAAAGCTTTACAATTGTTTTTAAATTCTTTAACTTTTTAACTTTTACTTTAATAATTGTTGTTGTAGGTGTCTTTATGAGACCTACTTGCTTTACTGAGTGACTTTGCTTATAAGAGTCTTTACTTGCCACAAAATAGCAGATTGCTTCGTAACAATCCATCCCTAGTGCATGAGCCTTTTCCTTGTTCCTGACACCCAATCACCTCTACTTATTTTTGCAGATTGAAACAGATCCCCTTCCTGTTGGACCTACTAGCCACCTTCCCATTCGACTATTTCGTATTACTCGCGTTCGCCAATAAGAAGTTGGTGTCCTATTACAAGTTGCTCCGCTTATTGAAGATGTACAAAGTCATCCACATGTTGAAATACCTAGAACGAGTCTACATAATCGATACCAGTGTTATAAGGATCATCAAATACATCTTTCTATATTTCTGCACCACCTATTGGCTAACTTGCTTACTAAGCGGTGTATCCTCTTTGGATACGACTGGTACAAGTTGGTACGAATATAATCTACGACTGTACAACTTCAATGTGACTGCCGCTATGCCGTACAAGTTCTTGATGAGCGTAGTCTTGACTGTGGGCGCCTATTCCAATTATGGCGCTACCGGATTCGACGTTTACAGCATTCACGATACCTGGTACTATTTCTTCATAATCTTGTGCGGCCATCTTCTCTTCAGTTACGGCTTCTCTGAACTTACCGCGGCTACAAGTCTTGAAACACGAAGTGGAGCGCACGAATAGTACTTATTTGATGACGTTAAAGCGGGAAGCTACCCAGTATAAAATAGATCCCGCAGTGCATACAAGAGTGTTGAATTTCTTGAACTTTCATTACTCCGTCAGAGAAGGATGTCAGATATTCGGTGAAGAGGGAATCTTCGAATCTGCCCCGTGGAATTGAAGAACGAAATAGTCAGATACAGGATCATACATTGCTTGAAGAAGGTACCGCTGTTTACAGACGCCAGTGATGATCTATTAAGGTGAGAGATTTTTCTTTTATGTTTTGTTTGGAGGTGGTTCAAATACTGCTCGAGTCTAGGAAGATTACCCACTTGGCAAAATAACATGACTATAACGTCGTCTTAATGTTATCTTGTAACGCGAAATGTTACAAAAAAATATATACAATGTACCACATGCAGTAACATTTCTACGACTGTTTAATGTCCGCCTAAGCGATGTTACGAAACAATATTTCCCAGTAATGTTAATACGAGGTCTTCGAGTAACATTACTTTAACATGACGATTAATGTTGAAGTATATAGCTCTTCCGTAACATTTCTCATATGTTAAAGAGAAATATTGATACAGTGTGGCAATTCAATGTTTCTATAAATATATCTACACTAATGTTTCTTTTGGGATCTTTTATTTACTCCAAAAGTTCTTGCTGCATTATACAAGAAACGTGATGTTGAGGTTTATCGAGAGGTTATATTAATTAATATAAAACGGAATCTCAATCAGTCTTATTGAAATTCAATGTTAATATTCTAATTTCATGTTACCCTCGATAGATCGGGCCCCTCTGTTTATACGAATTTATCTTCACTTACTAAAATTACAATATTAACATTAAACATTAATGCCAGAAAAAATATAATGGATAAGACATTTTTATAATATAACATTATAAGTCTTTTTTTGTAGTTAATTTTGCAGATACATTAAAATGGTCAATCATATATCATATAGTTCTATGTAAAAACTAAATAGTAATACTATGAATAATATTATAAATAGCTATTTAAGTAAACGAAATACATTAATAAATACTCTAAAAAGTAAAATGCTGCTTACAGAAGAGAATAAAGGCATTTATTGATTAAAAAAAAAGTACATTAAATTCCGTTTTAATAATCTTCAGTATTGGAAACAGATTATGGGGTACATACATTAACATGAATAGAATCTAAACAAAAACTCACAACACATAAGAAAAACGCCCTGAATGCATTTTATTCCTTTGAACATTTTGCTGTTTTTCTATCAAATCTTTGTTTAGCATAACGAAACCATTCCATGACAGTTATTTCGTATTCTGTATCTGTGAGTACAATATTTCTTCTAATTCTCTCTAAAATAAAAAAAAAAGACACACCGTCAAAAATAGAGATCAGAAAAACTATTTTATTTATATGAAAATTGAGAAAAAGCTGCATATTTTATATCTAACACTGTTTATAATTATTGTAAAATTTGTATTTGATCAAGAATTACTATCAATTCTAAGAATGACATTACGTGACATTGTTCATCCTTATAGCACAACAGGTAGGTTTTACTATAACATATATAGGTTATGATATACATAATACATATCTGTCTTAAAGATCTTCGTTGAATTTGAAAGGATCGACATACCTACTTCAGCATTATAAATAAAACTTACCTGATAATGTTGATTCATTATTGACGGGAATTTTTTCTCATCAAAATAATTGCGACGCACAATCCCAAGATGGTCCTATCCACGCCCTGTCCAGTCACGATTACCGTATATTTTGAAAGAGGGGGTTCACAGGTTCACGCCAACTCGTGTATGCGCGGTACGAAAAAACTTGTGATGGCAAGCGATACTAACTTTTACAAGTGCGCAGTGCGCAACCACAACCCCACTAACATGATTATTTTATAGGCTACAAAAAATGTTAAAAAATTTCATCACCATTATTTACTTTATAGAGAAAATTTGCTCCATTAGTTTTGTGTTTTCAAAATTCTAAATTTGCAGAAACATATATACGTACCTATCTTACACTTTATAAAATGTAAATATGTTAATGTTACAAGCGCAAATGTTATAACATTCCTTGTAATGATTCACCTTGTAAATATGGCAATGTTACAAGTAAATATTGCCTCAACATTTCTGACAACAAAGTCTTTGTTTTTGCAACATTGTTTTAAAATATTTTTTCCTGATTACATTGAAATGTTACTGTAATGGCCTGCAATATTTCTATCATTATTTAATGTTGCTGCAAAATTTCAGTAACATGTTTTTGTTTAACATCGCTGTCTTGTAAATAATGTAATATTACTGGGATATCTGCAACATTACTTGCCAAGTGGGTAAATGCCTAGTGTTTTATTATTTAGATAAATTCATATGACCAAGGAGAAGTATCTTAACTGCTTGATACTGTAGCCGGATTCTTTTTACCGTCTGACTTAGCTTGTCTTAGTTTTTGTGAGTTAAGCTACGAGCAAAATTACCGATAGATATGCTATAAGTGTTTTGGAACAGAATCCCGTAAGCTTTACATACATAGGGGCCATAAATTCATTTTATTTCCGGTTTCTTCAGATGTCATCCTTCTAGAATTAAGCAGCTAGGCAGACCCTGGATATACATCCGGAAAAACCGGAAGTGAAGTGCATTTAGACTCCCTATGTAAACCTTACAACATTACAGAATTCTCACAGCTCATATACTATCGTTATTAAAGCAATAAAATTTTAATTTCCTCCTCGACAGATACATAGTGGCCCACTCCGAAATAAAATTAGTCCCACCAGGTTCCGTCTTAATGACAGCCGACAACAAAAGCGATTTACTATACGTCGTCATGAAAGGATATTGCAAGATGGCGTCGGCCCTTCCTGGCGATTTGGAGCGTAATTCGACGGCCATATTGCAATCTGGCAGTACCTTTCCCTTCCTAGAGACCTTCCACGGAGCTTTTTCCTTCCTGACCGTGGAATCAATGACCGTTGTCGAACTGTTACTGATACCTACTAATATTATAATGAACGCTTTCTTGACGTACGAAGCTGACTACGGTTCTTTTAAACATGCTTTATCGGAACACAGGAACATCTACGGTTCTATATTGTTCAGACAGGGAGCACGCCTACCTTTAATGACATCGAGCAAGAGAGCGAAAAAAAGGGGGCAGGTCTTCCAGTATGACTTACACGACGTGGATGATATACAGTGCAGCGAAGAAGCGTACAAACAACCTTTCATGCGTTTAGGTTAGTTACTTAGTGTTACTTACATACTAAAAGATTAACCAAGTTTATCGGGCTTAAAAGCAAGCTTTTGGACGTCGAATACAGATGTCAGTAGTGTTCCTATATCCAAAAGTGTTAGAGCGGGAATATGAACCAGCGCACAATCTCAATTCAAATTGTATGATACAAACTTCTATCAACCACTGCTTCTCAAACATATTTATGTTAAATCTATTTATGCGTAACACCTTTTGTTATGAATCCGCTGATTCACAACAACTGATCACTATCTTATTCAATAAAACACACTTGCTTAACTACGTCTATTAAAATGGAGGTTTAATGTGAGCCGCGGTTTTACAAGAAATTCGGATTTTATCTTAAGACAAGTAATGGTTGAGAGAAATCACTTATCTAACGCCATGTACAGCGGAACTACAATCCGAAAAAGTCGGACAACACAATGATTTTGTCTTTAACTTCTCTCGGAAGGTATATTTATAACATTGAAAAGCCGGAATCGGCCAAGATACACTATTTTCGATTGATTCGTGGGCGGTTTTTCGTTGTATTATGGCTATTATAAACAAACAGAAAAACAAGTCAGTATGACAGGACGAAAATTTGCCGAGAAAAAACAAACATAAATCTATTCTTCAATTTTTATTTCTAGTTCTTAAATTAATAAGTTGTTTTGTTAACTTAATGTACTTACGTTTATGATTATATAAAATCAGAAAATGTTTGTTTTATTAAGAAGAATAAGTATTTAGTTTGATAAGATATAATCTGTAGTTCGATGGCCTTTGTGTATTTAAAATTTTAGTAAAACGCGGGTTTTTCTTCAAACGTATATACGAAAATCTTCTTCTCCTCCTCTCTCCTATTGCTATCTTCGCTTCTCCCGTGTATAGCTGTACTATCGCTAACTTCAACTGGTGTAAAGGCGGGAAATTTGAAAATTAAAATGTAGCCTACTATAAATCGTTATTTTTTTTACATGTATGTACCATTTTACTACTTTTTTGACTTTTTCTTAGTTCTAATTTAATGTATAGGTACTCTATGTATATAGTTTTCTTATATTCACAAAACGTTTTTTTATTTGATTTACTTATGTTTACTATTACATAATAATAGAAATTCGGTTTTTATATAATGATAAAAATACGTAGTTTGGGGGTACAAATCGCCATTTATTTACATATATGCACCACTTTACTTATTAAAAACACCATACATGATCACACATTCGCGCTCTTTCTCTTGAGCGGCTGAAAAGTTACGAGGTAACCTTTGGGGGTAACATCCGTATATACAAGGTTACATCGTAACTTTTCAGCCAATCAAGAGAAATAGCGCGAACGCGTCATCATGTATGCTGTTTTTAATAGCTTTGTTTATTTGTGTGCTTGGAGCAGTATCTACTGACGTCATCAGAGTAACTTGAGAGCGTCTCAGAGTTGGATTTAAACATGGTACAAACAAACGCGCTCGATTGCAAATATAACCTTAATTTTATTATTTACTATTGTCAAATTGTCACAGCTATTATGAATAGGAAAAGTAAAAGTAATTTTTGAAACTAATGAATCTAGACTACAATAAAAATGCATCATATACTAGTATTTATGTACCTACCAAGTAAAGTTTTTAAAATATAATGATCGTTCTTTACATCAATCACATTGGTATCATTATATTATCCATATCGTGCATATTTGATGCAGGTATAAATCGGATTACATTTACAAACGACAGTTTACAACACGGTGTTAGTGCGATTAGGTTATGTTGCACAAATTGCTCGAACGTCGGATCGCGAGCAGAAAGAGGAACCTCTTTGTGATCTGGATTTGCTTGCTCTAAACAAACAAACACGCACAAATCATGCTCTAAAATACAAGCAAACGCGTAAAATTCCTTGGATCTGCTTAGATCAGACAAACAAACAAACCTAATAAGTAACGTGGTGCATGTATGTAAATATAAATGGCGATTTGTACTCCCAATATATTTATTTTTATAATGAAAAACGAATTTCTACTATTAAGCAATAGTAAACATAAGTAAATTAAATAAAAAATATTGTACAAATATAACACAAAACTTAGAACTACACACATATGTATGTATATAGAGCATAACATTAAGACAACTAGAAACATTTAGAAACTAAAAAAAAGTAAAGTAAAATGGTAAAAAAATAACGATTATATATTATCAAACTAAATATTTATTCTTCCTAATAAAACAAACATTTCAATGTAAACACGAGAATTATCGTGTGGCGCGTTATCACAGCATCATCGCCTATCCACCCTCTCCTTTCCCCGGGCCTCACTTACAATTTGCCTACAACTTACGAGGTAACTATTGCAATTAAATAATATTTTACCGACACGTAAGAGGGCCATCTTGTATGTAGCAGTCTAACTATGAAACTTATATTTAAATCGAGATGGGCACCAACGCCGTGCTGCCATCTACCGCTTTTGTCCAAAATGTTCAAAAATCCGTTAACTATTTTGTCCATAAGGTTGACTAACTAGTATGTATATAAACAATGGTTAAAGAGATCCCAGATAGGAAAGTGACGAAAATGTAACTTTTAATAGACGTCAATATCACGTAGGTAATATTGACGTCTATTTAAAGTCACTCTGCTATACCTGAGGTTCAGTTTATCGAGTGATCAATATTATATCATATAATGGTGATATTTTTTGTAATAGGTGTTTGGTCGTTCGTTAGATTTCTACTGATGAAGAAGACGATCAACACGCATACTTGGTACTATGGCTCTTGGGAGATATTCCGTTGCGTAATAGCCGTCATCTACATCATGTGCGCGATTACCATGTCCACACTGGTGGCACACATGACGGCGCCTTGGGTGCTCACCGCCATCTTTTGCGTGATGGACTTCTTTTGCTACGTCGATCTTTATATAAGGATGCATTGTCAGTATTACAACAAGAAGGGGATTTTGGTCAGTCATCCTTTGTACACCGCCAAACATTATATCGCAACTTCGTTCTATGTGGATCTCATCTCTTTTATACCCGTCTCCAACTTCCAAATCGACACGATGCTCGGGAAACGAAATGAGACATTCGTCCTGATCTGTACACTGCTCCTCACGAGATTATTGCAACTGCATCGGCCATTGAGCGGCCTCAGTTACTTGGAGAATAAGTACAAGGGAAAAAGAGGATTGGCGATGCACATGTTTAAGTATCTGATATTGGTGATCGTTGGGATAACGTATTGCCAAACCATAGCTATGTTCATATTGTGCAAGTCCAGAGACGAGAAGTTGTTTTGCTCCGAGGAGCAACCGTATCCTTACTTGAAGAATTTCATTGAATACTTTTACACTATATCCACCTTCTTTACTGTAGCGACAACTGGCAGTAGGATTGGTAGTTTCACTGAAGGAATGGTCTTGATGTTCGTCATCATACCAATAACGATGCTACGTTGGACTTTTATGGTGTCCATCGCGAGTAAAGCTGTGAGTTCTCAGTAGTGTATCATGTAAAAACGATTGTATCTGTTTTTCTGACAATTACAATTCTTTGAAGAACGCTTTTACAAGGGAGTTCCGCATTTATCCAAACACTCTACTATAGGCTGTTTTTTTTTTTTTTCAAGATTGGCGGTAACGTTGAGCTAACCTTATACAGAGATCGTATGAAATCTTACATGGAATTCCTCAAAGGCGCTTTCGTAAGTGAAAAGGACGTCCAAGCCATCGTTGATCATTACGAGTACCTCTGGAAGAAATCTCAAGGGATGAACATGTACCACGTCCTCAAATATTTCCATCCGCAACTCGAACAGGACATGGCCTATAATTTGTACAGCAAAACTCTGCTGAGGGCCACACTCTTTAAAGGCGAACACGATAGCATGTTCCAAGCCCTGACGCCATTGTTCCATCGCGAATATTATACCAAAGATTCGAAGATCATCCAGTGCAATGATATACAGAAGAAGATCTTTTTCGTCCTTGAAGGTGAGTCGATTCTGTCTCTTACCAGGGGGTTACCCACATCGTCAGACTTGCAGTGTATGGGATAAATCCACGAATCTGGTAGCAAATTAATTTTCGGTAATTATGTGAGTTAGACTTTTTTCTTAACCTCCTTTGTTGATATACAGAATGTTTCGCGAGAAAGTGGCAAAATTTTGCTTCAAATGCTTTCAAATTGTTTTCTGTAGGGAGATTCTTTAATAACATTGACTAGTGTAAACTAAAATTAGAAACGCTTATGTAACGGAAAGGGTTTTCTTACTTGGAAACTTTCTTTTTTCTCGAATTTTAAGCGTATTTTGATGGCAAAAACTAAGGTGAGAAGTTTTAATTTTAAGATTTGGAAACGCCCGATACGAAATTAGAGACGCGTGCTTTTACTTTAGCTATAACGAAGATCACGAATTAATTCAATTAAAACAGCAATGTAAAGGGTTTTTATAAACTTTGATTGTGACGTCATTTTGCATCGATAACTAGTTCGGCCTCTCTTTACAGGAGGGCGCAAGTATGACCGAAGGCGTTATTTTTCTGACTTTCAGACGTCCTACTTGAGAGGAACGTGGGAACTGCTGAACAGCAAATGTAACATACAATAAACAAAGAAGCAGATAACATACAAAGTAATACCATATTATTTTAATTACGCGAGTCTTTAACGAAAATAGATTATTATTTCCTGTTAGGTAGACGCTACTCGGCAAATGCCACGGTACCTATCAACTACGTATTAATAAAATGAATTTAAATACTTGCATTATACAGGATGGAATTTCGAATTCTTACACTTATATTCGATTGTGTATTATTTTATTACAGCATGTTAGAATTACGACACAAAACATTTATTACATCGAAAGTTACTTTAGAACTGGTCGAAAATTAGATAATAGGTTTATTCCGTTAATCAATGGGTGCAGGATTTCCGGTAACAGTTTCCTAATCTGACAGTTACTTACGCACAATTTTTAAGTCATGTTGATGTTTGTATTGATAAATTTCGTGCAATTGGAGCAGTAATTCATAAACCTGGTAAAACCCTACTGGTTTTTGCAAAACATAATTAATGACAACATTCTCTGAGCGTTTAGTGGACTTTTCTGAACATGTCCTCGCCTGTTTCCTACGTCACAGCATTCAAGCCACCTCCACTTGTGTTCTGGAGCCAATGAAATTAGATGAATAGCGTCTTTTTATCGATGCCTCGAGATTGAGTTTGAAAACTGTCCTTCTTCACATAGGAAACGATTATCCATCCATACCGGTTGGCCACGCAGTCCACATGAAGAAAACTTATGAAAATATGGCTTATATGTCTTCTCGACATGTAAAATTAATTACAAAGTGAACAAATGGCATATCAGCACTGACCTCAAAATTGTAGCAATTCTACTCTATTTACAACGGGGGTACAGAAAGCACTGCTGTTTCCTTTGTGAGTGGGACAGTCGATCGACACGTTATTAAAGATTGGCCAGTCAGGGCTTTCAGTATATTCCTGGACAAAAGAATATACTTCATAAGGCACTAATAGTGGAACCTGATGAAATATTTCTACCGCCATTACATATCAAATTAGATTTGATGAAGAATTTCGTCAAAACAATGGATAAGGATGGTCCAATACCTTCAACACAAATTTCCCAATATTTCAAATGTAACTTAAAGAAGGAATTTTTGTAGGACCCCAAATTAAACGTCTACAACAAAATGCACCATTTGAAGAGACTTTAAATGACTTGGAACGTGGTGCTTTTGGAATGTTTTTAAAGGTGTGACTCAAAATTTTCTAGGAACACAAAATCTGACAATTACATGGCAATTGTTAATGAATTTCTTAGAAGTTACAATGAACTGAGCTGTAACATGAGCCTTAAAATATATTTTTTACATTCGTCCCTGGATTTCTTTTCCCCTAACCTCAGTGACGTCAGTGCTGAACACAGCGAGAGATTTCATCAAGACATTTCTGTTATTGAAAAACGTTATTAGGGGAAGTGGAATAGTGAAATGTTGGCTGATGATTGTTGGACATTGATATCAGAGAGTACCGTAGAACAGCATAAAAGAAAAGTAATAAGAAAAACATTTTAAGGCAGAACGATGGCATACAGTTCCATGCCCAAATTTATATTATTCAATAACGTTTGTACTAAACCCTGACGTGCCAGAATAATTTTGTTTTTATTGTTATTATTACGACTGTAGAATTTTGTGAATGCGTTGGTGCTGGATTTGTCACTTCTACGTTGATGTATTTAAGTAACAAAACACACGAAGCCTTTTTTTTGTAATTTCATATATTTACATAGTAAGAAATGTCAAGAAATCATAGAAATGTCGGAACAGAACTGCTTATTACAATATGGTTTTGAACTAGTAGTCCCTTGTTACACTGACCATTTTCCCTTGGTGGGGTTACAAAAGTGATTGCGTGTGGTGTACAAAGGAACTCTAGTGGTCGTAAATTACAAATGAAGAGGGTGTCTGACAGAATAAAGAAAGAATCGAAAAAGGGAAAGATGTCTGACAGAATAAAGAAAGAATCGAAAAAGGGAAAGAGGTCTTACTTAATTAACTTCTTAGAACTGAAGGAACTTAAATCTAAATATGGGGATGTAACAAAACTAAACTACAGAGTCGGGCTAGGACAAAACAAATGTATATAATTCTGTTCTATAAACAACGACTTTAAAGAAAAAATAAAACTGTACATAATTACTAAAGAAAAAATAAAAAAAAAAATAAAATCGTATTCCAAAACGTGATGTTCATCATTTAATCAGTTCATTCCCGTATTTTCAAGGCTCAGTCGCAATCTACGTAGCCAACACTCCGGTATGCGTCCTAGAAAGCGGTGGTATGTTCGGCTGCTTTTCCAAGGCTGGCGTTACTAGACAAACGTTGACTGCCATTCACGAAAATTCACTCAACGGTGCTCACCGTTGACAGTTCCCTGTTTCACAAGACCCTGGTCTCTTTTCCGAAAGTCATGGAAAGGATGAACAGGGCAAATATGCTCAACTACGAATACCTCCAAGAGACCATGGAATCACACCACGTGCTCAAGGAAGTCGCAGTGGAGGTGTCTCGCGGGTTGTATGACGACTACAAGAAGTTCTTCGACAAGTTGTATATCAACGAAGATGGTGCTGGGTAATTTAAGCCCCCATAACCTTAATTACCTATTGAACTATCATAATTGACGACACGAGAAATCTTAGGACACCATTCGAGGTGAACCTGCCTCGAGATAGCTTTACTATATATGGCGAGTAGGCAATTTGACGTTTGACACTTCGATATTAATTATTCTTATACCATACTTAATTTCATTTAAGTATTAATTGAGATATACTGTAACGTTTGAATTTTCACCTTTTATCCTATTTTTATTAATATTCCCCAGTGACCAACTATATTTATTTCATATTTTATAAATATTTAAAAAATATTAAATCTTTCTTGAATATTAGTTATATTAATATAATATGCATAAAATATATTATAGAAAATATATTAGGAAACATTTAAAAATATATATGTTATGTAGCATTAATAATATTTTATTGCAAAATGTTTTCTCAATATATTTTTTCATAACTCTGCAAGAATATTTTGCTTTGTATTTCTGTAAATATTTATTTCATATAAAAAAAAAAGATTGAATTTTTGCTTTTCTACATTTGGTGCGTAGGACGAATAATATAAAATGGGTAAAATATGCATACATATTAAGTAGGTATGTACCTATTTAATATGATAGTTTAAAGATTAAATTAGATAATATATATCTAATATGATTTAATTAGTATCTAAGTTGAGCGCTGTAACTTTTCTATTAATATATCTGCGTTTTGTATTATATTATTTGTAATATTTGTAAGTTGCGAACGTCAACACAACACCTCTATTCATTACGGTGCCGGTGTTATATGATTTAGTATTGTTTATGCCTCTATGGATTAGGTACATAGAATGCATACGCGCACGTGCGTATCATCAACGTTTTCATTCGTTTGTTCGTTACATGTTATAGTTTATAATAGTATACGATAAAGGGCAGATTAGGGTTAACTGTGTAATTATTGTTGGCGGGGTGTGTTTAGTTTTTAGTGGAGCTACGAGGTAAGCAAAACTTTGAACAGGTCATGGCATTTATAAGATAATTGGAATGCTCAATATCGCTATGTAAGAATCGTTTAATAATATAATTGTAGGAATTTTATGCATCATATATGTACTGCATCTACCAGATAAATTGCTAGTTGATTTGTTTAAGAGATTCATCTCGGTAGATAAGCGTCAATAACCTCAAATAGAGGTAGAATACGTTGTGTTGTTTTATTGTTTGTACGTAGAATGTTTTCAAATATTATGAAATAAAGTAAAAAAGTATCGTAAGTATTAGAATGTAGCTACCACTCCAATTATTGTAATGCTCCAACGTATTAGTAGGTGTTGATAATGTTGTACGATGTTTTATTCATGGTATAATCTAATACAATTGGCATATTGTTTAGAGGCTACAAGGAAACGCCATGAGAGCGCCACTTACCGAAGAGATGAAAAAAGCCATTAGGTTTACTGGTCAGCCAAGGCTAGACTTAAAATCAGTATTTTTCATTTTATTGGCTTATTCAAATAAAATATAATAAATACGTTTGTTTTTTATTTAGAACACTTCAATTAAAAAATAGTGATTAATTTGATAAACCTTCAGTATGCCTTAAAAGATGCAGAATTATTGATTATTAACTTGTATGGTGAGTGTGAAAAACAAGTTCTTGCCTTTTAGACAACTCTATGTATGTTTCAACTTTTCGTTATCGAGTTATAACATTCTAAATAACCAAAACAATTTTAGTTCATTTGACAAATTAATAGATTGCATTAAAAGATCTCAATTTTATATATTTTACAAATATTTTAGAAAAAATAGCGCTTACATTAATTTTAAAATAGGAATAAATATTTTAATTGAATATTTTTATCTATATTTAGAAAAAATATGAAAAATATATTCAAACCTCTCTAGAAAAAATATTTTTAAAATATATTTTTAAAAATATCTATCTAATATTTCTGGCTGTTAGGGTTATTTTAGTATTAGATAACTAACTTCATTCGCAATAGTGGATGCAAATATTGCTATAATCTTCGTGGAAACTGGAGTAGGATCAGAACAGTCTTATTCGATCTCACAAAACAAAAACAACTAATGAATACTGAAATGTTAACCTTGTATAACTGCTTGCCTACTCGCCAGTCACCAATGCATTGACAATTTTTTTTTGTAGAACTACGCATAGGTAAAATATATGCGTAATGAGGAAAAAACTCCTGCTGTGTTATTAACACTTCAATTCACCATTATACGGTGTCCCAAGACTTCTCCCTTCTTTGACCCATACATAAATCCATTTTTATCATCCCCAGATACAAAATGATTGAATATTTGATGAGCGTCCACATCTATCCTCTGAGCTCCATATTCATTTTGGCGGCTACCTTCGTGAACATTCACGAACCGCATCCCCTAGAAGTACTGGTCACTTTTTACCTGTTTGACGTCATCCATCTGATAATGATGGGGATAAAGTTGAACACGATGTATCTGGATCCGGTGTCGGGAAGTTTGGTGAAGGATCCTTATGTTATACGCAGAAGATACGCCAAGACCACATTCTGGATCGATTTCTTCACCATAATTCCTTTCGAAATTATGTCATTGAAATTCAGCCATAACGTTACTGTTCACAATATTTGTCGCCTGAATAGGGCTTGCCGTTTTATCTTTTTGGTCATCTACTACTACGAATGCGAGGAGAGGTTATCGATGAAGAAGCATTTGAAGTGGACATATATGGCATATTCAAATATATTCCTGATACAAGTATTTGTTTGCTTGTGGTAAGTTTATTTTAACAACTAAATTAGTTTTATTTAAAAAAAAAACTTATATTCAACTTATTCCCACTTGGCAAGTAATGTTGCAGATATCCCAGTAATATTACATTATTTACCAGACAGGGATGTTAAACAAAAACATGTTACTGAAATTTTGCAGCAACATTAAATAATGATAGAAATATTGCAGGCCATTACAGTAACATTTAATGTAATCAGGAAAAAATATTTTAAAACAATGTTGCAAAACAAAGACTTTGTTGTCAGAAATGCTGAAGGTAATATTGAGTTGTAACATTGCCATATTTACAAGGTGAATCATTACAATATAACCTTGTAACATTACACTATTTACATTTTTATAAAAGTGTAAGATAGGTACGTATATATATGTTTTCTGGCAAATTTAGATAATTTTGAAAACACAAAACTAATGGAGGCAAATTTTCTCTATAAAGTAAATAAGGTGATGAAATTTTTAACATTTTTTGTAGTCTATAATAATCATGTTAGTGGGGTTGTGGTTGCGCACTGCCGCACTTGTAAAAGTTAGTATCGCTTGCCACACAAGTTTTCTCGTACCGCGCATGCACGAGTTAGCGTGAACCTGTGAACCCCCTCTTTCACAATATACGGTAATCGTGACTGGACAGGGCGTGGTAGGACCATCTTGGAATTTGCGTCGCAATTATTTGATGAAACAAATTCCGACAATAATGAACAACATTATCAGGTAAGTTTATTTATAATGCTAAAGTAGGTATGTCGATCCTTTCAAATTCATCGAAGATCTTTAAGACAGATATGTATTATGTATATCATAACCTATATATGTTAATAGTAAAACTACCTGTTGTGCTAATAGGATGAGCAATGTCACGTAATGTCATTCTTAGAATTCATAGTAATTCTTGATCAAATACAAAAGTTTAAATAATTATAAACAGTGTTATATATAAATATACAGCTTATTCTCAATTTCATATAAATAAAATAGTTTTTCTGATCTCTATTTTGACGGTGTGTCTTTTTTTTTAATTTCAGAGAGAATTAGAAGAAATATTGTACTAACAGATACAGAATACGAAATAACTGTCATGGAATGGTTTCGTTATGCAAAACAAAGATTTGATAGAAAAACAGCAAAATGTTCAAAGGAATAAAATGCATTCGGGGCGTTTTTCTTATGTGTTATGAGTTGTTGTTTAGATTCTATTCATGTTAATTTATGTGCCTCATAATCTGTTTCCAATACTGAAGTTTATTAAAATGGAATTTAATGTACTTTTTTTTAATCAATAAATGCCTTTATTGTCTTCTGTAAGCAGCATTTTACTTTTAAAGTATTTATAATGTATTTCGTTTACTTAAATAGCTATTTATAATATTATTCGTAGTATTACTATTTAGTTTTTACATAGAACTATATGATATATGATTGACCATTTTAATGTATCTGCAAAAATAACTACAAAAAAAGGCTTATAAAATGTTATATTATAAAAATGTCTTATCCATTATATTTTTCTGGCATTAATGTTAATGTTAATTTAAATGTAATTTTAGTAAGTGAAGATAAATTCGTATAAACAGAGGGGCCCGATCTATCGAGGGTAACATGAAATTATAATATTAACATTGAATTTCAATAAGACTGATTGAGATTCCGTTTTATATTAATTAAATATAACCTCTCGATAAACCTCAACATCATGTTTCTTGTATAATGCAGGAAGAACTTTTGGAGTAAATAAAAGATCCTAATAGAAAGATTAGCGTAGATATATTTATAGAAACATTTAATTGCCACACTGTATCAATATTTCTCTTTAACATATGAGAAATGTTACGGAAGAGCTATATACTTCAACATTAATCGTCATGTTAAAGTAATGTTACTCGAAGACCTCGTATTAACATTACTGGAAAATTGTTTCGTAACATCGCTTAGGCGGACATTAAACAGTCGTAGAAATGTTACTGCATGTGGTACATTGTAATATATTTTTTTGTAACATTTCGCGTTACAAGATAACATTTAGACGACGTTATAGTCATGTTATTTGCCAAGTGGGTTTAGACGCTATACTCTTTTCGTGCTCTTCAATCTAGCCCTTCCTCATAGCTTCACTTCAACTTCTAGCTGCTAATTAGAATATAGATCTGCTTATTTTTATAAGCCTTTTAAATATTTCTATCCCCCTGCTTGAAAGATCATAGCATGTCTTCCTAAAGGAAGGCTGATCATTATATTTCCCACCTGCTGTAGATTCCAACTCCAGTCTCGTTTTCCGGTTTTTGATTTGTCTATAAATGGATTGGGTGGTAGCTTATCTGCTTCGGATTTCCATTTCTATTAAAAAGACATGTCAAAATCATTAATAATATCAATATGATTTTAGTAATAAGAGAAACTATTTGACAAAAACTTACTAAATTGTTTAATTTAATAATCACATGAAAATAATGTTTTTTTTTTATTACATATACACTGTAAGTATTACAATATAAAATGCAACAAATTGCAATTTGCTTGCAAAAACCCATTACTATTGTATTTCATACGTTCTGCTTTGCTTTTCTTTTAGGATATTCGTAGCTTGTCCGCATACGCGTTGCTCCTACAACAAGAAACGTTTGAGCATGACCAAATATGAAGTGGCTAAGTGCAACACCAGCCTAGAATCCACCCTCATAGCTTACGTTTTCATAGTTAACATATACACGGGAGCTGGTTCGGTGAAAACTTCTCCGATCACGTTGAACGAAATAATCATAGCCTGTGTAATAGCTCTGGCCACCCAGTATATTGTTACGAATCTCTGCAGCGCCTACACGAGTATGGTGCTCGTGGATAAACATAATTTTAGCAGATACGAAGTCAGGTTCAAGAGGTTATCGACGTATCTACAGGTAAATAAACACTTCTCCTATAGATAAACAAACAAGAATAGAAATAACCCCGATTATAATACAGTAACTTAGAAGCAAAACGTGAAACTCACTAACTTGCGATTGTTTGCGATTTGCCACGATTACATCAAGATGCGATATTGTTATACTTATGATTTAAATATCCTTAGGGTGTTCACAACTATACAGAGCGTTTCACTTGGATATAATTCTTCTATAACAAAATCAATTAACATATACAGGGTGTTTAAGACCACTCGTCTACTATCTTTTTCTCGCGATCTATTGCAGCTAGACTAATGCGACAAACAAAAAATTAATAACAAAACCCCACCTAAAGAATCATGCGAAAATATTTTTAACTTCCGGAAACGTTCCATTACACCGGAAGTGGATAGCAATTTTCTTATTTTAAATGGAATCATATTTTTTTTCTTACCTCAATGAATTCTACAGATTATTTGAATACAATTTTCATTAACGTTCTCTATCCCTAAATTCAACAGTTTTTGAGATATTTACGATTTTGTTAAAATTTTGACGTTTTCATCTCTTTCGAAAACGTACCATATTTTGCAAACCATTAAAGATAATGATGTCATTTTACTAGTACCCAAAAAAATAGTTGTCCGTACCAAATTCTGTCAAAAGAACCACTGAATTCTATACAGAGTGTTCATAAATCGATTGAAAAAGATGCGCTAAAATTTTCATAGCCGAGTAAATAATGGTTGGTATCTTGAAAACGACTAGGAATAGGTATATGCATCCTTTATACGCTATCGACGGTGAATTTATTCTGCATTGAATGGTATAATTAGGAATATAATGTTACATTTTAAAAAAATGAATTTTCGAAGATTCCCCAGTGACCAACTATATTTATTTCATATTTTATAAATATTTAAAAAATATTAAATCTTTCTTGAATATTAGTTATATTAATATAATATGCATAAAATATAATAGAAAAATATATTAGGAAAACATTTAAAAATATATATATGTTATGTAGAATTAATAATATTTTATTGCAAATGTTTTCTCAATATATTTTTCATAACTCTGCAAGAATATTTTGCTTTGTATTTCTGTAAATATTTATTTCATATAAAAAAAAAAAGATTGAATTTTTGCTTTGTACATTTGGTGCGTAGAACGAATAATATAAAATGGGTAAAATATGCATACATATTAAGTAGGTATGTACCTATTTAATGTGAGTAGTTTGTAGTTTAAAGATTAAATTAGATAATATATATCTAATATGATTTAATTAGTATCTAAGTTGAGCGCTGTAACTTTTCTATTAATATATCTGCGTTTTGTATTATATTATTTGTAATATTTGTAAGTTGCGAACGTCAACACAACACCTCTATTCATTACGGTGCCGGTGTTATATGATTTAGTATTGTTTATGCGTCTATGGATTAGGTACATAGAATGCATACGCGCACGTGCGTATCATCTACGTTTTCATTCGTTTGTCCGTTACATGTTATAGTTTATAAATAGTATACGATAGGGCAGATTAGGGTTAACTGTGTGTAATTAATTGTTGCGGGGTGTGTTTTAGTTTTTGTGGTGACTACGAGGTAAGCAAAATTTTGAACATGTCATGGCATTTATAAGATAATTGGAATGCACAATATCGCTATGTACAGAAATCGTTTAATAATATAATTGTAGGAATTTTATGCATCATATATGTGCTGCATCTACCAGATAAATTGCTAGTTGATTTGCTTAAGAGATTCATCTCGGTAGATAAGCGTCATAACCTCAAATAGAGGTTAGAATACGTTGTGTTGTTTTATTGTTTGTACGTAGAATGTTTTCAAATATTATGAAATAAAGTAAAAATAAGTATCGTAAGTATTAGAATGTAGCTACCACTCCAATTATTGTAAATGCTTCAAATGTATTAGTAGGTGTTGATAATGTTGTATGATGTTTTATTCATGGTATGATCTAATACAATTGGCATTGTTTTAGAGGCCACAAGGAAACGCCATGAGAGCGCCACTACCGAAGATATGAAAAAAGGCCATAGGGTTGTACCTGGCACCAGCCAAGGCTAGACTTAAAAATGAGTATTTTCATTTTTATTGGCTTATTCAAATAAAATGATAATAAATACGTTTGTTTTTTATTTAGAACACTTCAATTAAAAAATAGTGATTAATTTGATAAACCTTCAGTATGCCTTAAAAGATGCCAGAATTATTGATTATTAACTTGTATGGTGAGTGTGAAAAAACAAGTTCTTGCCATTTAGACAACTCCTATGTATGTTTCAACTTTTCGTTATCGACGTTATACATTCTAACTAACCAAGAACAATTTTAGTTCATTTTGACAAATTAAATAGATTGCATAAAAAAAATCAATTTTCATATAAATATTTTAGAAAAAATATAGCGCTTACATTAATTTTAAAATATGGAATAAATATTTTAATTGAATATTTTATCTATATTTTGAAAAAAATATGAAAAATATATTCAAAAACCTCTCGCGAAAAATATTTATAAAATATATTTTTAAAAATATCTATGTAATATTTCTGGCTGTTAGGGTTAAACGACAATAAAAATTGCACCATTCCGTTTAAAATAAGAAAGAGCACTATAAGGCTGAAAATATTTTGTTTAACTAAATCATAGTCGACCACGACTACTCTGCAAGTTTCGAAATCAAATTCCTACTGAAAGTTCGAAAAATTCTAATGACCCAGTTCGATGGGACACCCTGTATATATAAATACCGATAATTTTACACTAATTCTACAACAATTTCTCCAATGAGAAACCAGCAAAAATATTATTTTTAAAATGTGCCCTGATACATCCTATATTAGAATATAGTTTTTATGTTTAAAACAAAGCAAAATATTAAAACTTTAATTAAGTTAATTAAGAAATCGTGTCGATTAGTGTAATTTTACGTTATAGAAAAACCATATTCCCACATAACAGTTTATAAAAGCTTCATTTCCTATCCGCATTTCAGAATAACTAAAGCAGATTTTCTTATTTTTAGGCGCTAAATTCAAATTTTATTTTATTCTTCAGGGTCGTAATTTATCACCTTCCTTATATTCCCACGTCTGGGACTATTGTCTCCACCTGTGGCAATGGCAACGCGGCGATTGGCTACCGGAAATGATCCAAGAGTGCCCCAGCTCCTTGAAGGAAAACATAATGCAAGCCCTCTACGGAAAACACCTCTCAATCATTTCCTCTTCTCGAACACGCACATGGATTTCTTACGACAATTAGTAGTCAGCTGGAACGTTTTGTCTTCTTTCCAGGAGACTCTATCGTCGAGAAAGGCGATTTCGATTGTTGCATGTATTTCGTGAACAGCGGAGAAGTGAACGTGTACCAGATAAAGGAGAAAGCGGAAGTGAAGATGATGGTCTTGACTGCGGGCATGTCTTTCGGCGAAGCCCAAGGTCTATTCTGCATCTCCCATCAGTATTCTTACAAGGCGAATACTGTTTGCGATATACTGATACTGAACAGGAATCGTTGGGAATATCTATTGAAATGGTTCCCGGCTTCTAATGAGGATATCATTCAGAGGGCCCATGAATATCGCTTGGATAATTTTGAAGGCGCCAGTGCGAATCGAAGAGCTAATTTATAAGATTATGTAATGGATAATTTAATTGTGATGTGACCTATTTATTGATTGCTATTAACATAATCATCTGTTATTTTTCTTTGTGAAAATAAGAAAGGAAATAAAACGTTGTATGTTTATTTGGATTTAATTTGAAGAAAAAAAAAAATCGGAAAATTATAGAAGCCATCTATGACTAGGAAGCTAAACTATACCAATACACAGAGATTCAAAATGATTGTCAATTCCGCTCCAATAGATAGTAACAGGGTGTAGGTATATGCCGCGTGTTTGTAATGAAGGTTTGAACTAAGTCAGTGTTGGAACATAAGAAAATAAACGGATCTGTCATAAATAAGGAAAACGTAACCTATATTTGAACTCGCATTATATAAACGACTATGGATTGGTGTTTCTGCTTGTAAAAATGAAATGTTATTAATTTAACTTTACTAAATTATGATTTTATAATTCAGTACTAGCTGGTGTTTAACTAAATTTATTTATTACTTTAAATTATGACATACAATTAGTATAATTATTAAGTGTCAAAAACTGCATCTCTCAGTTCTTCTATGGTATGCATGCGGTTTCTATAGATCCTATTTTTTAGATAGCCGAACATGAAGTAATCTAATGGGGTTAGATCAGGCGATCTTGGTGGCCATCTTTGTGCTCTAACGAACCTGTCAGCAAAAAACTGTTGAAGATATTGCAGGTTTGTCGAGCAGTATGTGCTGGAGCATTATCGTGCTGAAAATAACCTGTTTCAAGCTCATTTTCTTGTAACTCTGCAATAAACAATTCCAACATTTGTTGGTATCGTTGGGCTGTTACAGTTTGCTCGAAGAAAATTGGCCCTATTATTCGTTGCCTGGACATAGCTAACCAAAACTCCAACTTTTACGGGATGCAATCGCGTTTCTCGAAATTCGTGTGGATTTTCTGCAGACCAGATACAATAGTTTTGTAAATTGATATAGTCTGTTAGATAAAACCAGGCTTCATCCGAAAAAAAAATGATTTGAATAGCAAGTCATCGTCTCTTAAATTGTTATTAAACCAATGACAATATTCCAATCGCCTATCGTGATCTAATGGTAATAATTCCTGTACCGTAGAAACTTTATAGGGATGAAAATGTAACTTTCTTTTGACAGCTCATTGCGCTGAAGTGTATGATAAGCCTATAAAATTATAAAATGTAATAAACTATTTTACTTAATGTTAATATTGATTTTTTACCTGTTTGTTGAGCTAAATTACCACAGATAGATTCCCTTATTTTCTTACAGTATTCAGAAAATAACTATTGTTGGTGATATTTGAGTAATATAAACGATTGGAAAAACAAAAATTAAACTATAAAATTACCCAAGATTTCTCTATTGTATCAATAGTTATTTTATGCCCTTCGGTTAAAAAGTCACGAAAAATGGCGGGAAATTTAAATTTAGCTATTAGGGTAAACCCATTAATGGCAGGCACAAAAAATAATTTTCTTAAAAAAAATATATGTATGCTTTATTACGATAAAAATTAAGGGAAAACATCATAATAAATAATTAATAATTAAGGTGAAAACCATAGGTAACCAAATTAAGAGATTTATGAAATAATTCCCTAACAATAGTTTGATAGTGAAAACTCAGTAAACTGCTTTCGTTAGCTGAGAAAATAACAAAAAGAAATGGCAACAACAAACAAGAAATAATATACATTTTAGTAGAAAATAGACAAGAACGTGACATAAACAATATCACAACCAAGCCATGCTATTATATGCATAAATCTAGGGTTAACTTATTTTACTACCAACTTAAATTTCAAGTTTCGCCCCTTTAATTTGACCTTGAACTTAATCATTTATGAATACTTGTTATGCATGTATATTAATTATATATTAAAAATATAGGCCGCAGTTACCGTGATTTTTTTTGCTTGAAATTATTTAATTCTGAAATTTCTGTTGGTAATTATTAGCTTGTTTGTTATTATAAGTTTCACGATAATTATAACACTTCTATATAGGGTTGCCATATTTTCAAAAGCAAAAATACGGACAGCGCACCATATCAATTAACATTTCCGTGAAATGTTTTTCAATATTCACTTGAGACATATTGTTTAATTATTAATGATATTATATAAAAATACAGATATATATATATATCTCTTCAGACGTGATGCTACTGGAAATGCAATGTTAACGCACATCATACGAAAGTTTGAATGCTAAAATAACTAATAAAATGACAAAAGTACGACTTGAGTACGGCAAATTGGAAACTAGAAAAAAAATACGGACGCCTTGCAGAAATACGTACAAACTACGGACAGTTTATAATCTACACACAAGGCTTACAAAATACGGACTGTCCGTAGAAAATACGGACGTATGACAACCCTACTTCTATATTATAATAATGAAAGGTGTATTACTAGATGTTTAATGTTTATATTCATTTGCATTATTTATGTTTAATAGATTTATAAATCCATTTCAACCGCCATTTACTTATTAAAATTGTAATGAAGTGCGCAGGCCCTGACACTCTGTGAAACGTCAATGCTATTAATTAGAGTTAGAGGTTATGTTTATATGTGAGTTTGTACTATAAACATTTTCGCATCTCTGATTTTAAAACGATGACTCTACGTACATTCGGCGACAAACCAATCAGTTTCCAACTGGACGAGAATGGCGAATATTACTGCGTTGGATCTGAGGTAATTGCAGTTAAAAAAGATACAGATTTATCGTAACAAAAACATTCTCGTAGGTTGGGAATTACTTACGCCTCTTCAGAGGCTCGCTATACAAGAGATACCCGGGCATGTACCGGAGATCCATCACGAACGAAGAACGGAAAAGATTAATCGATCTCGGTTTGAGCCAGCACGTTTTAGCGAGCAGCGTTTCTTTGTTGCCGCGCTTCGGAAGTCGAGACATCATCGAGGGAAACGATGAGAAGTAAAACTAAGCTCATTTAATATAATGTTTCAGTTTGATTGATTAATCCATGTTTAAAAGATACAAAGCCGTTTCTGTTCATACGTCGGATCCTCCGTTACCGAGGGAAGGAAAATCTAAGAAATCTATGCAATGGGTGCCGTCTTTACCCAATTCCAGCCATCTAGATGCAGTACCGCAAGCGACACCGATAAATAGGAATCGTGTGGCTACGAAAAAGGTCAGTCAAGAGGATTTAGGTGATTTCCCGCGTAGGATTACTTTAATTTTTGCCGAAGTGCGGACGTTTCCGTTGTGCTTTGACGACACCGATCCCCAAGTGAATCTCGAGAATGCGGCTCAAGGCGAGGTACTTGTTCCGATACGCTTGGATATGGAAATTGAGGGCAAAAACTCGGGATACTTTCACTTGGAATAAGAATGTATGTAATAGAATCTATTTTTACCTGTTTTTTATATATATTCCGTTCCATGTTGGGGTAAATGGGAAAATAATATGATAGCACTGATTTTAGTCATTTTTTGGATTTATGGTTTAGAATAAGGCTCTTAAAATCACAATTGTACAATACTTTTTCGGCGAAAATCTTGCTTTACACACTTAAAACAAGAACTGCGATTTTTAGGTTATGTCAGCACTCAAAACACTTTTGTCAACTTTTATCACGTAATTTGGTTAAAAACGGTTATTAAATTTATTTATTTATTGTTTCGAAATGATAATTCCACTAAGACTAGATACAATGTGTCAAAATTAGCGAACTATGCAATATTCAACAAAAGTCAAAAACGTATGAAGTCGAGAATAGTTTAATTACTAGTTTTAAATAAATTTTTGTTTCCTATGCATTCTATTCCAGTGAATAATAATACATACCAATAAAAATAGTAATGATAAGAATAACAAATTGTTACAGTTAAATTGTTTTCTTGAAAAAAACTTTTGTACATTATTATTTTTGTTGAAAAATAAGATTACATTTGTATAATTGACAGCAAATTTTATCAGGTAAATATAACATCTTCTATGATAAGATGATAAAACGCAAACTTTACACTATATTTTGATGAAAAATTACCATGTGATTCAAAATGATTGTCGTAAGAAAAAAACTGTTTTCCGGAAAAATTTATCTATACTTATTACCAATTTAATGAGCGAAGTTAGCTACATACAAATTTCATACATTAAATGAATTTCTTGACACTTAACGACATTGGCGTGCGTGTTGTAGTATCTTTGGATTATTTATCTTATAATTTTTTTCAAATCGTTTATATTTACATCTAATATCACCAACAATAGTATTTCTGAATACTGTAAGAAAATAAGGGGATTTATCTGTGGTAATAGCTCAACAAGCAGATAAAAAATCAATATTAACATTAAGTGAAATAGTTCATTACATTTTATAAATTTATAGGCTTATCATACACTTCAGCGCAATGAGCTGTCAAAAGAAAGTTACATTTTCATCCCTATAAAGTTTCTATGGTACAGGAATTATTACCATTAGATCACGATAGGCGATTGGAATATTGTCATTGGTTTAATAACAATTTAAGGGACGATGACTTGCTAAACAAATCATTTTTCTCGGATAAAGCCTAGTTTTATCTAACAGACTATATCAATTTACAAAACTATTGTATCTGGTCTGCAGAAAATCCACACGAATTTCGAGAAACGTAATTGCATCCCGTAAAAGTTGGAGTTTGGTAAGCTACGTCCAGGCAACGAATAATAGGGCCAATTTTCTGCGAGGAAACTGTAACAGCCCAACGTTACCAACAGATGTTGGAATTGTTTATTGCAGAGTTATAAGAAAATGAGCTTGAAGCAGGTTATTTTCAGCGCGATAATGCTCCAGCACATACTGCTCGACAAACCTGCCAATATCTTCAACAGTTTTTGCTGACAGGTCGTTAGAGCACAAAGATGGCCACCAAGATCGCCTAATCTAACCCCATTAGATTACTTATGTTCGGCTATCTAAAAAATAGGATCTACAGAAACCACATGCATACCATAGAAGAACTGAGAGATGCAGTTTTGTCACTTAATAATTTATACTAATTGTATGTATAATTTAAATAATATATAAATTTAGTTAAACACCATTAGTACTGAATTGTAATATCATAATTTCCTAAAGAGTAAATTAATTACATTTCATTTTTACAAGCAGAAACACCAATCCCATAGTCGTTTATATAATGCGAGTTCAAATATAGGTTACGTTTTCCTTATTATGACAATCCGTTACTTTCTTATGTTCCAACACTGACTTAGTTCAAACCTTCATTACAAAACGCGGCCATATACCTACACCCTGTTACTATCTAATAGGAGGGATTTGACAATCATTTTGAATCTCTGAAATTGTCCTATTCCTAGAATTCCTCTGAATTCTCACGTACTTTAATCATTTCGACTGTGATATTGTTCTCATATTTTAAGTTCCTCAAATTCTCTTCTTAAATTGACTCTTTTCTTCTTTCATTCATTCATTTTAATTCTTCCATCAACTCTTTTATTTCATCCTTATTTAAATATACACTATAATTTGAGTGAGGTCTTTTAATTATCCCTCTTTTGTTTTGCCTATAGTCTTTATCTAGTAAGTTACTTTTAAATTATTTCTATATCATCCCTTTTCTATCGTCTTCACCGTTGTTACATTTTCCTAACATTCCTTTCACCACTTGTGCATCATTAAAAACATCATTTCCAGAGAGTTTGATTGCACCGGAGCAATTTGCCGAAGTCCTATGTGACGATCTGGATTTGAACCCATTAACATTCGTGCCGGCGATTTCCCAAGCCATCAGGCAACAACTGGACGCCTTCCACGGCGAACCGTCGGCCATTATGGAGGAATCTTGCGATCAACGTGTCATAATTAAGTTAAATATACATGTTGGCAATACATCTCTGGTGGATCAGGTGAAATATAACGGTGAAACGATCGTCGAAATAATGTTTGAGACTATTTTTCGCTTAGGTCGAATGGGATATGTCTGAGAAGGAGAATAACCCGGAATCTTTCGCCATCAAACTGTGCGCTGAATTGGGTTTGGGCGGGGAATTCGTAACAGCCATCGCTTATTCCATCCGTGGCCAATTGTCTTGGCATCAAAGGACGTACGCTTTTAGTGAAGCTCCCTTACCGACCGTGGAGGTACATAGATCTTACTGCGAGACGTGGTATTGCCGAAACTTTCAAAATTTCTCTCCTTCAGGTCCCCTTTCGGCCTCCTAGTGAAGCGGATCAATGGGCCCCTTTCTTGGAGACGCTCACCGACGCCGAGATGGAGAAAAAGATTCGCGACCAGGACAGAAATACCCGCAGAATAAGACGCTTAGCCAATACAACACCTGGATGGTAGTCTAATTTTTTTCTCGAGCAGTATTACTCTCTCTGTGTCAATTTGCTTGTATGTGAATGTCCCTCAAACATTGCCTCTTCTAGATTCATTTCTCTCGTTCTCTTTTTTGTGTGTTTTAGGGTGACTACGAGACCGTTGTAGGGATTGATTGCCCTAAAGCGTAGCGTGGCAAACAATTGACGGCTTTGTTAGTATTTATATAGGTTAAGTTATTACTTAATGTAATGTCCAAATCTCATCTCAAACTTGTTTTTTAATATCGATTAAGTCTCCATTATGAATATCCTGTGTATTCGAACAAAATTATATGTGTAATAAAAATAAATAAAATAATTAAAAATAAACTCGAATGTTTGTTTAACATTTCTAATTTTTCTTAGTAATTAAATCAAAAAGAAAACAAAATCAACATACCCTATTCTATGCACACTTTAATGGAGAATCGAATGTTGAAAACCGGAATTCGATATCTCTAATCATTTTCGAGATATTCGCAAAAAAATACCGAAAATTGTTAAATTTCCTTATTTTTTACGCTTAAATCGTTAATTTGTGTACAAACTACCATTCCGATTTTGTTCTGAAATGTTCTCCTGATCTTCCCGAGTCTTTTGAGACTAAACCGAACTTTCTAGCTGCCGTATTTCCGGAGATATGTTAAAAATAACTGAATCGTGATGTATTATAATGGGCATACATGTCCGTCATATTGCTTTGCCATTCTCCCTTAATAGATTTCTGTACGACCAAATTTGAGATTTTAGTCAATAGATGGCGCTTAAAACTGCCTTTACAAAATTATCTATTTATTAAATTTATATAATAAATAAAGAGTTTCTCCATTTCATGTGATTAAAATACTATATATTTTTAAAATTTATAAAACGAACACATTATATATATAAAATATCAAATTTTATATCTTTAAGGGTGGGCAAAAAGTGGTGGGGACAATGCATTTTTCATTTCCTCAGTTTCTTGAAAAATGAGAATATTTAATTATATTTTAAGTTATGAAATAAATCTGTATTTCACACTAATCATAGTAAAGAAATAGCAAAAGGATCTGTAATTGAATAACGGCGAAAAAAAAAAAAATCGGTTGAAGAGTGTTATTATGATCCTTACGTTTTGTATATTATGTATGTGTAAGAAAAATTGAAAAATATTCACTCATTTGGGAGAAACTTAGGAAAACGCATTTTGTAAAACAGTGGGCCATCCTATAAAATTTATGATTTCATGCCCATCATAGAAGTGTAGCACTTTATTCGAAGATGGCGCCACAGAATTTAAAAAAAATATTTTTGTTAATGTAGATTGAATCCATTGCTGATAGCTTATATTAACTGCATTTTCCTTAATAACAATAATACCGAAAATTTCTGTAAATAAAATGGAAAAAACTGAAAGATAAATTGTTACATTCCAGTTATGTATTCCCTGCGTTAGTCGAAATTATTTCCTTATAAAAATCACACAATTGAAAGGTAATTCGTTATAAAAGTATTTATTTTTCCTCATAGCTTACATTGTACTGTACAAATAAAAATAAAACTGCGTATATACAAATATTTTATAATAAAGAAAGTAATAGTGTATATAGTTATACATGTCAGAAGAATAATAATACAGAAATTGCTAAATTCAAGAATATGTACTTAATTATGGGCAAGCAAGTAAATCGAGTTATTTAATGATCATCAATAATCGAATGATGCCTTGTCCATCATTCAATTATGTCCACCACTACCTTTTTATCAGTTATCTCCTCTGTCTGTTCCATCTCCTCCAGCAATTAATTCTCTAATATTTAATTTACACCCTTACGACAAACCATGTCTCTCCAAAGTACTAAATTGATTTTAAAAAAGTCATTGTGCTAGATAAAATTGGGAAAAAATATGAGATGAGCTCAGCCTTTTTGAGGACCGTAGCATTTGCTATATGGATCTTGAATGACTGCAGATTTATGTGGAATATATATTTTTCTTGGCAGACTACATGTTCTTATTTCTTAAGATGCGATTTTTAGGTTATGTCACTGCACAAAACATCGATATCACGAAAAGATTGACCTTTTCTAGCAATAATAGCTATAATAATAATGGGTAATATGAAGAATAGTCCGGCAGCCCCGATGATCAAAATTCTGGACTGGATGAGTGTAAAATGACTCCAGAATCACGAAAATGTGTTTACTTTTCCGCGCTGACTGTGTCAGAACTATAGCTTGATAAAACACGCTGTGTTTCTGAGTGGGAAGTCATTTAAGGGTAATTGCGCACGATACTGTTGGACTTTCAGTGATCGAATGAGAGAATAATGTTGTTGCAGTGCCATTTTTGTTAATCTTTTTTTATTTTTACATTTAAACTAATACTGCCGGGGCTATTCTTCATATTTTCCATAATAATTGTCGCAACTAATTTATTTTGTTGAAATAATTAACACCTTTCCATATATTATTTTTGACAAAAATGTATGCGTTTGTACTCGCAGTAAGTGCCTTTTAGATTAGACATACACAACAGTGCGATCCTCAGAGCGGCAGGGCTCATTTCAAGTTTTTCCTAGAATTATTTCATTTCGGTAACAAGCCCAGAGATAATATAACCATCATGGACATTTGCCACATATTCTCATCAACCTGTTGATTCTCCTCAATATATCCTACAACAGTGCTTTTTCTATAAAACAAATAAATAATCTAGTAAGCACAGATAAGTCTCGAGCACTCTCAATTCTCCTTACAAAAAAAAAAAATAAATTTACTCTGATTCCATTTCACACTCGTTTATGTTATGTTTATCTGTTTATGTTCAAAAATGACATACGAACTTCATGTGCCTTGCATTCATCGGCAATTCCCGGCGCCTCGCCGACACGAAAATTTCCTGCTTTTTAGGCGGCAAATACAAATTTATCAGCTTTTTTTAATAAATTGAAATAAGTGTACCGATACAAAAAATAAAATACAAAAAATGAACCATAAAAATAAAGTTTTTTTTTAATTTCTATTGATTCATTCTATAATAATAGTAATATTTCATGTAATAATTCCCTCTAAAACAAAACTTTTTTCCTATAGCTTCCCCGTAAAAAGGGAATTTCTCTCTCATATACACAAAATGACTAAAAATAGCACCCGACCTCGTGATTCACTCGACTTGACCACGTAATACATCCCTTGTGTTTACACAAATATACGAATGTATATATTATTTCTCGCCCAAACAATTTTGAAACAGGCCGCGCATCTACATTTTTAAAAGCTTGTTAATCTCGCACCTGTTTGACAGAAACGAATTTTTAGTTTGTAACGCCCCTTAAAATAAATATTAAAACTAGCTCTCAAATTACCAAGTTCTGTATATCTCTATTACCGATTCAAATTGAACTGGTTCGGCACCTTGAACAGAGATGGCGCTTTTTTTATTTTGAAAAAAACGCGCCTGTTTTTGATTTTTAATCACTTCCCATGACAGCTGCAATTCGAGATGCAAATATTAGAAATTCAGGTCTACCAATAATTATAAATAAGTAGCAATCGGTAGCAACTTAATAAATCTATCTTTAGAATTGATTTAAAAAAAAAATGTACATAATTGCTAGATCTATAGAATTAAGAGATTATAAGTAAAGTGAAGTAAGTAACGGGATTATTCTGATAAGATAAGGATTAAAACTGAATCAAACAAAATCCTCTTGCGTGCAGTTATTTATAATATTAAACGTATCAAAGTGAATTTTTCTAATATGGAAGTAAATTAAATTCATATTTTATTACGGTTTGCTTCTCTGTTAAGTATAAAAGATGTAAAAATATAACGTTGACAGTTGTTTCGCAAAGTTCCGTACATTCTAACCTCAAATGTCAACAAGGTATCGAGAAAGCCGAGTTCCGTGGATTAAAAATAGACTAATTTATGTAACAAATGTACCATAGCAGTAGTATATCGAACTCTAAATATAAAACCGGACTGAGATGAGCCAAGATTCCTCTTGGCAGTATAGCAGCGCAGAGAATATCTTCGGCGTCGTCACTTGGAGCGATTTTGTGCATTCTATAAAAGATTACACGGAAGACGCCGTGGAGCACCTACTCTTAGCATCCCTAGTTTATTTGGTGATATGTTTCGTCGTCTACATCCTGACAACCAGGTGGGATTACATGCAGTTCACACGAGATATAAAGAATTCCCGGAGAGTGTTGTTAGTTATCGCCCACCCTGACGATGAGTGCATGTTCTTCGGCCCCACCATACAGAATTTCGTCAGGAGGAAGAACTGTTCGCTGTATCTAATGTGTATGTCAGCAGGTAAACGTTCACAAAGTTAAATATCATTCAAGAGAAAGTGAGGTTAATTATTTCTGCCGAAGGTAAAAATTACGGAATGGATAAGATACGAAAGAAAGAACTTTACGCGGCATGCAAGGTATTGGGAATCGAAGAAGGTTGCGTCACGATATATAATCACACTTTAATGCCCGATTCCATGTCGGAGAGGTGGCCGGAAGAGTTGTTGGGGCAACTCATCTTGCATCAAGTCGAAATGTACGATATCGATACATTAATAACGTTCGATAAACACGGTGTCAGTCGGCATTTGAACCATTGTAGTATATATTATGCGATCGCACACCTCAGTATCGAGAGATGCCTGCCTAAAAGTAATTAAGATCGAAATGAATTTTTGAAATTCGATATTGAATCTTCGGTTTTTGGTTTTTCTTTTTTTTTGCAGGTTGTCGTGTTTTCGTTTTAGAATCGGTTAATATCCTTAGGAAATATTGGTTGATATTAGATATACCGTTGTGTTTTTTGCTTTCTAGGTATAGGTAAGTCGTTTTTTATTTATATTATTTTATTAGAATATACTAAATGCATGTTAATTGAGAAATAACTAATAATAAACTACTACACTACAACATCCTAAAACCTTTGATAACTACGTATTAAAGAAGAACGAACATAAATTGTAATAAATTCATACCTTCAAATGTGTATCCCGATAATAAAATTTAACACTTAAATAAAACACTTTACTTAAACTTGCAACATCACTTCAGGCTAATAAATCACAAATTTCACTTTGCCAGTAAATATTACGCGATAATTAAGCACTGGAATCACTTTATTTTTAATAGAATTTGCGATGAAATAGTTAGATAGAGTTAACCTCCATATTTTAAAAATCGAACTAATACTGAATTTCTCCGATAGGTTGGTGCATATACGTCAAAATTTAAAATTAAAACCGGTTTTAAATCGTTCAAAATAAGTCGATTCGAATTAAATAATATTGATTTTAAATGTTAAAAATTTCGTTTAATTGTATATTTTATATTTTAATACGTTAAACATCGCAATATTATCAAATAAACGAAAGTTCTAACCTAACTTCAAACAGAATTTATTTCCGACTCCGAACAAACTGAAATTATTTCTGGAGGTTATCTTTGCCGGTAAATTCAAATTTAAATTTATTATACATGTGTTATTTTTGGCTTTTTTAACAAGTATTGGTATTATTATTAATTTTTTTTATCAATTTCCTATAAGGTATATTTATTATTTAACAGAATATAAACAAGAACTCCAACAATTATAACTAATTTTAGACTTTTAAAACGAACCTAACTCGACTGTACCATTCAAGCAGTAAATTTTTGGCGCTAAATTTAAATTCAATTAAAATTATCGACTTTCTAACATATTTTATTTATTTTATCATATTTTCCGTCGATTTCGGATTATATTAATAGAATTTTAGGTATATAGCTACCAGTGAAGACAGATCGAAGATCCATACTGCCATGAAGCAGCATAAATCGCAACTGGTTTGGTATCGGAGGTTATATTTAATGTTCTCTCGATACACTATAATAAATACGTTGCAACAGATGGACATATCGGATATAGAATTGGATTTGGAAGTCGACGATTGACGATGAACGATTTATATTGGTCGTTGCCTGTATCTTTTGGGTATTTTTTAGTGCAATAAAGTTACGAGAGATCATTTGGTACACTTTAAAGCAGCTAGGACGTTTTTGTTTTACTAGTTTTAAATTTTACTATTATTTGTATATGAGGATAAGATACGTAAATGTAAGTATATTATAATAGTGAGTACTGTTTACCTGTAAATCTTTTGTACAGATAATATTTTATACATTGCTCAATCAAGTCTTGTACAAAACTGTAAGTATATTATAAAAATGGTACGTTATAATAACTATCATGTGAATCAAATGCTGTGAGATTGAAACAAAAAGAAAATATTTTTAATTATGCATTTCTGCAATATCTTCCTTTTTTAAATAATACACCAAGCATTTAATAATCTTTACTTCTCGGTATAAACCCAAAATTCCTTAATTCCCTTATTGTTCGTAAGCGTGATTCGTTTCGTGTTTATCGTCAGGACTTAAAGTTTTGTATTACCTAATATTTTAGTGAATTCGATTATCCGAGAGCTACCTCGTTTATATCATTATCATATCGTTTTTTATAGGTGCGAAAATCTCTGTTAAAACGTGATTTTACCTATAATTTCTTTGTTTCTAAGCGTCAAAAAACATTTCATTTGTCGTATGTTTTTATCGATTATGCTGATGTAATTATTTAATCCCAATATGTATGTAAAGGTTTTTGTACTTTTTATCAGAAGAAATGCTTTGTAAATATATATATCAATAAAAGAAATTGTGTTTATTTTTTGTGTTGCATATTTTTTTTCATCCTTTTAAGATTTATCACATTTAGAAACAGTTATTTGGGTTCCTTTTCTCATTGTTTTACTAGTTTTGAGATTAAAATATTTGATTAATTAATAATTGATAACTTTTTTGTTTTATTTAAAAATTAAAAAGAGATTGTGACGACATCTATGAGGGAATATTCAAACTATGGCGTATAGCTTCTATCATTTTTCCATAGATGACGCTATTTCCTATTTATTTCTAATATAGAATTATATCAATTTAAATTTTATTGAAATTTATATCCTATCTATTCACAAAATTATTAAAACTATTGATGATATAATTAAATTATATATTCAATGCTATAGTTCACTTATTTCTAAGTAATTCTGATGATTTATAGTTAGTTTTTAATATTCTTAAAGCGTTTTTAACTGAAAATTGTTCCGTTTACATTTTCTTAATATTATAGAAGAATATTCCCTTTATTTTAAATATTATTGCTTTATTGGGAAAAAATATTTTTTTCTTTCTAATTTATTGTTGATTAGATTACAGTTATCTATATATTCTGATTACCCACCCCTGAAGTTATAGTTTGGCTACCGTAGAGAAGATGGCGCTACTTCTGTAGAATATTAATTTTATTAAGTTTACGCAATAATAATAATAATAATATCAGTTTATTAAACAATATTACCAATTTTAAAATACATAGAAATTCGAAACTAATTAGCAATTAGTTACTAATTATATTTTACAGGTTATTAAAAGGGATAATTTTCACAGTAACCTGTATTAAATAAATTGATGATATTGACTTATTATTTATTATTATTTATTTATTTCATAATATTAACAGATACAAATCATATAGTCAAAATTATAATTCGGAAATTCTTTAACCGAATAGAAACTTCACACACAAGATTCACTACAAGATTAAGTATTTTTTCATATCATTAGAAATATAATTTACGGTAAGAATAGCAGATTGTCATAGTGGATAAAAGTAACAGGGTTTGATACCTAATTTTAATGTTAATTTAAGTAATTTTAAACGACTTTAAAAGGGGAGGGAAACATAAATGTATTTCTAATTACAGATATCTGCAATCGAAGGTACCATCAATGTGATGTAGTTCTACTATTCTCCGTTCGATGGCGCCACAGATTATGTAAATAGAGAATTAATTTGACAGAATTAAATTTTATTTATCATTTTTGATATTATAGTGCATCTATAAACCCATAATAAAATTGTGAATCATGCAATTACGTTAAATTTTAATTATTATTATTAAATATCTTGCTAAAAATAAACATAGAATTAAATCAAATCATATCGCCAAAGTTATAATTCAGTAATTCTTCAACTGAATAGAAGCTTTAAAATTAAGTATTTTTTCCCATTATTACAGATATAATTTGTAGCAAAAATAGTAGATTGTTATGTTAATTTAAGAAATTTTAAACGATTTTAAAAGTAAACAAAATATTTTTTTAATTACAGATATCTACAATCGAAGGTACCATTATTGTGATGTAGTTCTGCTATTGTCCGTTTGATGGCGCCACAGATTATGTAAATAGAGAATTAATTTGACAGAATTAAATTTTATTTATCATTTTTGATGTTATAGTACATCTATAAACCCACAATAAAATTGCGAATCATGCAATTACGTTAAATTTCAATCATTATTATTAAATTTCTTGCTAAAAATAAACATAGAATTAAATCAAATCACATCGCCAAAGTTATAATTCGGTAATTCTTCAACTGAATAGAAACTTTAAAATTAAGTATTTTTTCCCATCATTAGAGATATAATTTGTAGCAAATTATATAGTAGATTGTCATGTTAATTTAAGAAATTTGAAACGATTTTAAAAGGAAACAAGATATTTTTTAATTATAGATATCTACAATCGAAGGTACCGTCATTGTGATGTAGTTCAGCTATTATCCGTTCGATGGCGCCACAGAATATGTAAATAGAAAATTAATTTGACAGAATTAAATTTTATTTCTTATTTTTGATATTATAGTACATCTATAAACCCATAATAAAATTGCGAATCATGCAGTTGCGTTAAATTTCAATTATTGTTATTAAATATTTTGCTAAAAATAAACATAGAATTAAATCAAATCATATGGCCAATGTTATAATTCTGAAATTCTTCAACTGAATAGACACTTTAAAATTTAGTATTTTTTTTGCCATCATTAGAAATGTAATTTGTAGTAAAAATTGTAGATTGTCATGTTAATTTAAGAAATATTAAACGATTTTAAAAGGAAAGGAAATTTTTTTTTAATTACAGATATCTACAATCGAGGGTACCATTATTGTAATGTAGTTCTGCTATTCTCCGTTCGATGGCTCCACTGAATATATTATTATAGAATTAATTTGACAGAATTAAATTGTTATTTATCATTTGTTGATGTTATCAGTACATCTATGAACCCTAATAAAAATTTCGAATTATGCAGTTGCGTTAAATTTCAATTATTATTATTAAATATCTTGCTAAAAATAAACATAGAATTAAATCAAATCACATCGCCAAAGTTATAATTCGGTAATTCTTCAACTGAATAGAAACTTTAAAATTAAATATTTTTTTCCATCATTAGAGAGATAATTTGCAGCAAAAATAGTAGATTGTCATGTTAATTTAAGAAATTTTAAACGATTTTAAAAGGAAACAAAATATTTGTAATTACAGATATCTACAATTGAAGGTACCACCATTGTGATGTAGTTCTGCTATTCTCCGTTCGATGGCGCCATAGAATATGTAAATAGAGAATTAATTTGACAATTAAATTTTATTTTTCATTTCTGATATTATTATATATATATCTAAAAATCTGTAATAAAATTGCGAATCATGCATTTACAATATGTGAACATGTGTTTCTCATTTCATCAACGCATTTTGTGCTATTTAATACTTATAATGTAATAAAAATTGATATTTATCGGATACTTTAACATTATAATTAACACGTTTCTGTACTCGTCACGTCAATATTTATTATTCGAAACAGGCTTTCCGCGTGACATCTCCACTGACAAACAATTCAACTTCCCGGAAGTTTTTCTCAGCTTTTTTTTTTCTACTTCCCATCTCCCAGCCTACTTTACCCCCGTGATATTCTCTCCCCACCCCTCCCCTTTATCTCATCGGTAAACAAAACAACATCCCCGCATAAGAGCACCCAGCAGAACAAAAGCGTCGACGAAATGAAGGGTGCTCGATTCGATGAGAGAAGACGCGCCGCCGAGTAGGTAAAGTCTTATCCGTCGCCAAACAGCTAGGGAGGAAATGGGCCAACACGGGACTGGAATTTCCGTCATCCGATGACTCATTCACGTATATACGTACTCGCCATAATTCAATCTGATTCGGTGGCGTCGCTGAGCGTCTTTCTGAATGAGACAGACGCCATCCTGTGTGGTGTGTTTTCGATAATCGATAAATTCGCGGTAGTCTCGTTCGACCCCGCTAGGCGGCGCCACCGAGAAGCTTTTCTCGGCGAATTGTTGCAGACAGTCTGATCCTGCTAACGACATCAGGAACACAAGTTCTTATTATCTGTGCGCCCCTGGTAATATATAAGTTTATTTGTAATTGGTAAGTTTTTCCTTGTCATTTATTTGGTGATGTTTAAATTGAAATTAAAATGGATGTTTTTTTATTACGATAAAAAAATGTCATTGTTTGTGTATATTGTAATAAAAATCGTATTTTCTTTGTTTTAATGTCAAAATTATATGTATTTCTTTTAACCATTAGATTGTTTAATGATAATCTGTGAGGAGAGGAAAAAAATACGGAAAGATTATATAAATCACCCCAAGAATAGACCAATATTGACGTGTTTTATCGACAAGCCTTTCCAATTGGTTAAATTTATTTTTAAAATAACAGTTTCGAGGACAGATTTAAATTTCGAATATCTGGAAAGTAAATATTTGACTGATTTATCTGTAGAAATTTCTTTGTAGAAATCTTCATACGGAATTAATTTTTACATCGAATAACATACATAGAATTTAAATTCGCGAATAATTGCAACTAGAATAGAATAATCGATTTTCAGTTTTTTCATCTCAGTTATTTAAAGTAAAGATACATCGATTTTACGAATAATGGGAGCAATAGTACATCTATGTATATCTCTCTATTAGATGAGTTTGTTGCGTATACACGAGAGAATTTGATTTTTGTCGATGTTGGAACAATCTCAGGGTAGGTACTGAAATATGTAATACCTCTGGGATCTCCGATTAGGTACCCCCATCTTTGGGAATTTGAGGGTTGACGTGCTAATAAAAATGCTTGATAGTGGAATATCTGTGATAATTATTTCGATAAAGTTGGGTTTATATTAAAATATAACAAAAAAACTAAAGCGATACTTGTACGTTGTTGATCATCTCATAAATATAAATTACTTTTTCACGTCTCGGCAAATCAATGTGTTTATGATTGCCAATGTATGCAATTTACTATGAATAAAACTTATTTTGGTACTGTATCTAACTACAGCATATACTTAGTACAAGAACAATAATACTAATTGCTATTAAACTCATGTATTTTCATAAATAAGTAGCAACTTAGCACAACTATGATTATTTGAGTTTTGCTGCACTTCGTGTGTTTTCGGGGAACTTTAGTAGTCTTACCGTGTTTTGCACATAACTGTCATAACTAGTGTTGAATCACGTACACGCAATGGACGGATAAATCTCCCGTGCTTAATAAAAGTGTTTGCTTATTAATACTCGATAATACCTGTGTTAGAAGTTAGAAATAGAGGAATTGCTTTCATCTTGTGGCTTCAACTCCACTACTTAAATGAATTTTACAGAGATAACATACGTAGATCATCTTTTGATATGCACCCTTCATAATCATAAACAATATATTAGAATGTATTTAACATTTAAGAGTATCAGCAAGTTGTATAAGGATTCCATTCAATCAGTTGGGGTAATTGTTATCCTTCTAAAGCTTGTTTTGAAACGTGTGTTCAGGTTATTCGGTTATTTACTTGTTCTTTGTTGTTATTATGTAGCTTAAACATTACATTACATCCATATCAGGTAGTCACTGTGTTTGTCGTATACAAAATAAATATTTACTAAACCTCCTAGTTTCGTACGCTAACCATCATTGAACAACAAATTTAAAGTAAGCATTGCATATTTGTAGCAAACCATTACCTTTTATATATCAGGTATTTAGTGAACGTGCATTAATGATATTGTTTCCTTATCACAAGTAATCCAAATAGCTTGCATTAATAATGAAAGTGTGATAGCTATTATAGAATAGTTCACTCATAGCAATGCATCTACTTTTACTTACCGCAACTTCATATATTCTTTGACTTAACTACTTCACTTCAATTATCATCAGTAACTTCATAAGTTATCGGTATGAAACAGATCGTAAGTTACTTAGATTGCTTCTTGTTAGTATCAGTGTTTAGGATCTCTTTTTTACTAATGCTAAGTAATTTGTGTTTATGTTCCCTGTTCAGCTGAACTTTTTATTTACGATAATTATATTTTTATTTATGATTATTACATTTTTTTCTCAGTGTAAACTACTACACAATAATACCATATGCTCAAAATACTAGAGTAATATTAATAGTGATCATAACAATAAATACCGTACAATTATCTTACATAATAAACTTTGTATTTTTCTTTACACAAAACAACCTAATATCAGAACTTCTAAAAGATATACAAGAAAGATATAGAATTTCATTTTTATAACCTCAATTCGTCTTGACAGATGCTTTGTAGCATTGTAACTCTGCTATTGCCAACTGAAAATCCTGAAATAATAATACTTATAAATTACTGTCTTACATTATTGTATCACGCACTCGACTTCACTTTGAAAAATGCAATCGTTTATTCTTGGTAAAAATAACCTTGTAAGAGAAATTAATATACTGAGATTCAGTTACAAATTATCGTTATAACTAGGACGAAAATATCTTTTTTTTTTTGTGATTTAATGTTTTGTTTTAAACTTAATAGTACGTCACTGATCTAACAGAAAGAGCAAATACTTTAATTCAACATTCCTCATCACTTCCTCCTTAAAACAGTGTTATAGAATGTGAGAAATAGCGGTTTAAACGGCGCCTGACAATCCGAAAGATAAACCTGGGAAATGAAATAATTGCCCGACATTCAAGCGTATAAATATTTAAGCAATTTTAGCCGCTCAGAGCAACGAGAGTGTTTTAATCCGCGAAGTTTGCTGTCATATCAACGCATTTACGTGTATCTTTACGTTGTTGTACTCATATAAATGAGTTAATATTGATTTTACGATTGGATGATTTTATAAAATGGATGCAAAAGGGGAAAATGGATAATCGTGTTATGATCCGATGATATATAGTGAAA
>RXPK01004485.1:0-84078 GCA_004143645.1 Protaetia brevitarsis
GGATAGGAGGCAGTCAATCGATACGAGTTCGATAGTGCGGTCGCGATTGAATTAGTACATGTAATATAAATATCGTTTACATAAAATAAAGACATTAGTTGGTTAAGTGATAATAGTTAATAAAGCATTTTTAATAGATTTTAATTACCGTAATAGGTAATAGAATAAGTGAATTTAAATATATCGCCTGTGTGTTTCCTAAAACCCGACAAACGTTTTAAGAACCGAAAAACGTACAATTGGTGTCAGGTGTCGGGATTTAGGCATTATTAGTGACTAATAGTGTTTAATTAGAAACAATGGCGGCGAAAATACTGTAAATTAGGACTTGAAAGTGGTAGATCTCAACGGGAAGTAGAAGAAAGGATGAAAGATACGAGTGGAAGAGGGCCGAGCTTCAGTCGAGATTACGAAGAGCAATAGAAGCAGCTGGGGAAGATCCTGGTACATATTTGTTGAAGTGTCTGGTGGTAATGGCGAACTTCTAGAGACTTAGAAACATAGAAAGAGAAAGTTCTAGAAAATTCTCAGAAATTATAGAAAATTCTAGAAAATTCCAAGAAGAAAAATCTAGAATGATTGAAGAATGGACGGTCGCATTAAGTGCTAGAACAAAATTATTCTGGGGCCATACCGAAGACGGAAGAAATTCGAAATATTCTACCAATACGGGAAGCAGTCAGATGGAACCAAGAAATACAGTGCCCATCTGTGCGGTTCAAAGTAAATGTGACCTGCCAACATTCGACGAAACGGAGACCGCACTTGGAAACTATCTGACGCGCTGGATACAATGGCTACGGTATATGGCTGGACGGAAGCGACCAAAGCAGCCATGCTTATCAATGGCTCTGCCGGCGATGCTTTGAAGGTACTCCAGGTATTCCTTCGTCGAAGCGACAAAATTACCAAACGCTACTTAATCATCTGGGAGATGCGTTTCGTAATAACAATCGGCAGCCAATATATCGCTTGCAGTTGAAGACTCGCTGCAGAGGTCGACGAGACTCTACAGGAGTATGGAGCTGACATCGTTCGTCTGGTTTAAGAGTGCGTACCAAACGTACCAAGAAGATGTGTGTGAGACTCTTCGCTGTGGAAAAATTCCTGGATGGCCTGCTTGACAGGGATACTCAACAGGCAGTAAAGCTAGCTCACGCCGCAACGTGGAACCAGGCTTAGTTGAAGCATTAGATTTTGAAGCCGTGAAGCAATCGGTCGAAGGATATGCTCGCGTCCGTGGGATTCACGAGGAAAAAGGGCCATCAGAAGAATAATGAAGAAAATAGACGAGATGATGACGAAATTAATGACAGAAATGGAATCCATGCAAATTAGGCAACCAGAAGACGATGCTGGAAATTCAGGAAGGATGGAGCACGTACGTAGTCGTGTCCTGATCAACGAAAAACCAAAGCCGAAGAAAACTAAAATGGGCGACGGGAAGGGCGATCGTCGACCATGTAGCTGAATGCCCCAGTAACACCATGGTTGTTGCTTCAGTGGGATGTAGACCTAGCAGCCATCGTGTATGGTAATGTAAAGGAAACCGAGAATTTACTGCTAGATACTGGTGCAACAATGACAATACTTCGGCCGGAAGCACAGTGAGTAGAAGAACCGGATATATCCAACCAGGTGGACGCTACGTACGGCAACTGGCAATCAGTCAACGGTTGGGAGAGACGATGGCACACTCCGTATTGGTATACTGCATCCAGTTATCGGTAGTAGTTGCGGATATAGAACAAGACGTAATCCTCGCAATGGACATAATGACAGAATTTGGTTAAACTGGACTTGCAAGCAGAGTGTTGAAGGTTGGCAAAGAAGAAGTTATTCTCAACCACAGCAAGAATATGCGCCTGCGTAGTATTGGCAGAAGAAGTAACTGTGGCGAGCCGCAGTGAAACCATTGTGGAAGCGAGCGTGAAGTGGAGATATTCCCAAGGGCAAGTTTAATGCTGAACCGGGAGCGATTAGCGGTCAAGTCGTGGAATACTGGTTGCTAAGCAGTGATACAAGCTGGAGAAAATTGCCCGTCCGACTGATGAACGTCAATAGTTATCCAGTAAAACTGAAGAAGGGCGTACCTTTGGGAAGTTGTGCTAGTGTGCGTCGATTGTCAACAAAGAGGATGGCGTAACAACAACTCCAGATCCGCTTCCTAGATGGTGAATAACTTCATTGACTTGTCTGTCAAGGATTTGACAACACAACAAACGCCATACCGTAAACAGCTGCTTGGAGCTACCAAGATCTTTCCAAGCAGAAGACCGGAAACAAGAGGGGCAGGACTAATGTTGTACGACATCGAATAGACACTGGAGATGCCCAGCCGATCCGCCAAGCCCCCAGAAGGTTGCCATTGGCGAAACGAGCCGAAGCAGAACAAATTATTACAGGATATGGAGCGGATGGAATAATTGAACCATCGAACAGTCCATGGGCTTCTCCAGTGGTACTGGTGAAGAAGAAGGATGTTTCAACTGAGTTCTGCGTGGATATCGACAACTAAATAACGTAACCAAGAAGGACAGTTATCCTTTGCCCAGAATCGATGACACTTTGGATACCTAGGTGGTGTAAGTATTTTCGACCCTTGACCTGAAGAGTGGTTATTGGCAAGTCGAAGTAGAGGCAAGGATAAGGAGAAGACGGCGTTTACAATCGGGACAGGATTGTGGCAATTTAACTCATGCCATTTGGGTATGTAATGCTCCCGCGACGTTTGAAAGATTGATGGAAAACGTACTGAGAGGACTATCCTGGGAAACTTGTTTGGTTATACCTCGACGATATAATGTTCTTAGGAAAATCTTTTGAGGACATTTTGAAGAACTTGGAGCAAGTATTTCAGCGATTGAAAGGAGCGAATTTGAAGCTTAACCCAAAAAAGTGCAACCTTTCCGGAAGCAAGTGCACTACCTCGGCCACGTAGTATCAGAGGATGGAGTGTCGGTTGACCCAGGAAGAATAGAAGCGGTCAAGTCTTGGCCGTTCCGAAGGACAAGCATGAAATAAGAAGTTTCTGGGGCTATGCACTTATTACCGACGATTCGTTCCTGGATTTGCTAACATCGCCAAGCCTCTCACGAGACTAAGCTGAAGAGGCAGAGACTACGTCTGGGAGAAGAGGCCAGGATGCCTTTGAAGAATTGAAACAGATGCTGACCACTGCGCCCATCTTGTGCTATCCACAGCGCTGAAGGAAAATCATTTTGGATACTGATGCCAGCAACGTGGGCATCGGAGGCGTGTTGTCCAAAGTTCAAGATGGCCACGAAAATACTCGGCTACTTCAGCAAAGTGCTGTCGAAACCGGAACGCAACTATTGTGTGACCAGGAGAGAGCTGTTGGCCGTAGTTAAGTCTATAGGCACTTTCATAAATATCTCTATGGCAGAAGTTCTTGTTAAGAACCGACCATGCGGCATTGATGTGGTTGCTACGCCTTCAAGAATCCGAAGGGCAGTGCCAGATGGAGAGCGTCTTGAAAGAGTATGACTTTGATTCGGAACATCGGCGTGGAACCAGTCATCGAAACGCTTGACGCACTATCGAGGAGACCCTGTTCCAAGGATTGTACGCACTGCTGTCGTGCGAAGAGAAAAATGAAGCAACCTGCTTGAGGACTACTGTCAATAGATGATAGATGGACTGAAGACCAAATGCGAGTGACCAGGAGTCTGACGAAGTTTTGAAGCGTGTGATGGAAGTGGAAGATGCAAGAAGCGCGGCCTAACTGGGAAACGGTAGCACCATATTCGCGAGAGCTAAAATCGTATTGGGTCAGTGGGGCTCTTTGGTAATGAAAATGGTCTTCTCAGACGAGTGTTAGAAGACGAAGCTGGGACCAATAGCAGACTTCAGATTGTGGTTCCGAAAAGCAAGAATTCCCGAAGTTTTAAACTTCTTCATGATGGAACATCGGAGGGCATCTTGAGCCGGAAGACTATAGAGAAGTCAGAGAGCGATTCTATTGGGCTTAATTGCAAGAATGACGTGAAAGACTGTGCCGGGATGTACAATTGCGCCGCTGCCAATGACCTTCCCAAAGGAAGAGGGCCCCTATGAGGCAATACAACGTTGGCAGTCCTTTGAAAGGATTGCGATAATGTTGCCGGACCATTTCCCACGACGGAATTGGAAATAAATACATCTTGCGTTGCAGTAGACTACTTCAGCAAATGGGTGGAAGCTTACGCATTACCAAATCAGGAAGCTGTTACAGTGGCTGAGACTTATTAAAGAACTTTCAGTCGGTTTGGTGTGCCGCTTGAACTTCACTCCGACCCAGGGACGGAATTTTGAATCAGCAGTGTTTCAAGATGTGCAAAATATTGGGTATTCGCAAGACCCGAACAACTGCCTTGCACCCGCAATCAGATGGCATGGTGGAGCGCAGAAACAGGACAGTTATCAAGTATCTATCAAAAGTTGTCGCAGACCACCAGCGAGATGGGAACCAGCAAGCTACATCTATTCTTGCTGGCGTTATAGAGCATCGGTCCCGAAACCACTGGCAAAAGTCCATCTAGTGTGCTTTTTGGACGAGAAGCTGCCTTACCATGCGATTCTTAAGTTCGGCTTTAACCAAATGAAAAAGTAGTTGGAGATGACTATGTTCGACTTGCGGAGCGATGGATGATATTCACGATCGGGTGAGGCCAATATCCATGAAGCAAGCGCACCGCATTGAAGAACACTACGACATCAGAGCAAATGAAGGCGGATTATCAGTCTGGAGACCTGGTCTGGCTGTTCAATCCTCAGCGACGTCGAGGCTTCTCACCTAAGCTGCAACGATCGTGGGACGGCCTTACGAAGTTGATAAAGCGATTAATGACGTCAATCTATCGCATCAGAAAAAGAACCAATGGTAAAGCAAGAGTGGTGCATTTTAATCGCCTAGCTCCTTATCTTGGGACAATCCAAGAGGACGAGCAGATGGTCCGAGTTTGTAGACTCCCCGAAGAAAACTCAGCTATGAGGAGTTGGACAAGTATGGGAATGCCGCCAAGTGCGTCATGATGTAACAACGGAGATTCAGGAGGATTGTTTTTGGCTCCTGAAGGTGCGCGTTAGCACATTGTGTTGCCCAAGATTTAAGAATGGGCAAGGGAGATACTACCGTATTCAAGAAGAAATTTGGTGGTGTCCAAGATTCTCCGAAGCCAAGAACCCTGAGGGTGGCAAGGCTCTGCACTTGCCAGGAAAGAAACGGCCTTTATTCTACTTGGTGACCAAAAGAAGCCTCAGTTGCAAGCCAACCTACCGGACGATGTGGGATAGCCTGATAAGTTTAAGAGAGCAGCTGTTGGAGCTGGAGATCAATAAGATCAGGGTGCCAAAAATAGGCTGTGGATTGGATGGCTTGGACTGGAGGGTCGTAAGAAACATGCTCGAAGAAATTTTCGATATACTGGAATAGAGTTCCTAGTATGCAGCTACAACCCGCGGTCAGCAGAAGGGAGGCGACGAACGGTAGCGTGCTATTTCTTCCGGACCTCGTCGTTAAGAATGGAGAGAACTGTTCGTATCTTCATGGAGGTGATAGTTCCTGTTCCGGGACGGAACAGATCTAAGAGGAGCAGTGTAACGAGCGCCAACTTTCAACTGCGGTTCCGATAGGCGTCCCTAGATGGCGCTAGCATAGCGAAGAGAACTACCTACGACGAATAACAGAGGGCAGCACCGGGTCGAAGATTCGAGAATATTCTCCAGAATCTTCGAGGACATTCTAGAAGGCCCCGAACAATCTGAAGTTCCGCCAGCTATAAATAACGCGTGGGTTGGCCAGGAGGCAGTCAATCGATACGAGTTCGATAGTGCGGTCGCGAATTGAATTAGTACATGTAATAATAATATCGTTTACATAAATAAGACATTAGTGGTTAAGTGATATAGTTAATAAGCATTTTTAATAGATTTTAATTACCGTAATAGTGTTAATAGAATAAGTGAATTTAAATATATGCCTGTGTGGTTTTTCTAAAACCCCGACAACGTTTTAAGAACCGAAAAACGTTACAATACGATACTTTTAATGATAGGATAAGTTGATAATACTTATTTTCTCCACCCATTGATAAATGTTATCCTTCGGATATGTGGCGCAAAAGTTATCTGTTACTCGACCCTACCGATAAATTATTATCCTCAAGTTAATAGGTATGTATTGCATTAACATAACCTGCTTTTATTTATAATGGTGGAAAGTCACGCGAGAAAGCTTTGGTGGTTTAGATGTAAAAAACGAATAAAAAAGTGTGTAAAATTGATTTATTAATGGACTTTCTAAAACAATGTAGGATTGATGGAAACAAATGAACATACTTTATAGTAGCCATGTGTGGTATATAAATTCTATATATTGTAAAAATAAAAACATATAGGCTACTTACGTCCATTTCAAATCCAGTAAATCATAAAAAAATATTACTTATCCTAAATTGATTTGCGCTAACCGTACCTTAACTATTTCGATTTGTAGTTATGTTCTGCCAAATGATTCGTACACACTTGTGCAGTAACCGTGTATTATTTTCCTAGTTGAGATTAATAGCTCGTATTTTTACAGCGTTGTCAAATGCCACCTTGTTGATTTTTATCCTACAGATAAAATTGCTTGCAGTTATTTGAAGAAATATTTTTTTGTCATATCTTATAGATACCGCTATCCAACAGATACCAATACGGGACTTTTATCTTTGGCTGAAGAAATCGGCCCTAAGTGTACAATGCCCTACGCACCAGAACACGAAACATTCATTTTGGAAGCTTATTTCCGAAATCGACAGTGGAATGATGAAGGGCAAAGATATCTCTGTAGATCTACGTATTCAGAATTCCGTGTACAGTTCCAGATGAAGAATTCGACGAATTTGATTTAAGCAACAGATTTATAGATCGTGCACCGTGGAGCATCGAGCAGTTCTACAGAAAACAAATAAAGACTAAAATTGAGATGCTACGAACTCGTCTAGATCAGAGCCCCACTAAACCATTACGTCAATTAGCTCAATAAACAGATAAAAAAATCAAAATTAACATTAAGTGAAATAGTTTATTACATTTTATAATTTTACAGGCTTATCATATATTTCAACGCAACGATCTGTCAACAGAAAGTTACATTTTCATCCCTATAAAGTTTCTAGGGTACAGGAATTATTACCATTAGATCACGATAGGAGATTGGAATATTCTCACTGGTTTAATAACAATTTAAGGGATGATAACTTGCTAAACAAATTATTTTTCTGGGATGAACCCTGGTTTCACCTAACAGGCTATATCAAATCACAAAACGCCAAACGCGACAATTTGGTCTGCAGGAAATCCACACGAATTTCGAGAAACGCAATTGCACCCCAGTTGGAGTTCAGTTAGCTGTGTGCAGGCAACGAATAATAGGACCAATTTTCTTCGAGGAAACTGTAACAGGCCAACGTTACCAACAGATGTTGGAATTATTTATTGCAGAGTTACAAAAAAATGTGATTGAAGCAGGTTATTTTCAGAACCTCCCAATATCTCCAACAGTTTTTTGCTGACAGGATCGCTAGAGCACAAAGATGGACTGATCTAAACGCCATTAGATTACTTCATGTTTGGCTATTTAAAAAATGGGATCCATAGAAACCGCATGCACACCATAGAAGAACTGAGAGATGCCATTATCAATGCAAGTATACCTGCACAACAACTAATCAATGTCTTTGAAAGCATGAAACCAAGAGTTGACGCTTGCATTAATGCTCATAGTGGACATTATAAGCACGCTCCTTAAACAATTTTTAAGTTTTATCGCTTAATAATAGTTCAGATCGATATCTCTTCCAAAGATATCGTTGAAAATGTGTTTTAGGAGTCTAACTTTAGGGGTCTGTACCTCCCCTACAAGAATATTAGCAGCTGAAAAAAAAACGAGTAGATTATTTTTCACTGCTTTACATGTCTGCAAAATTTTATCAAAATCGGAGATGACCAGTTGGGTGACTTTGCTTGTGACTGAGAAAAAGATTTGTTTAAAGTTAATAGATTTGGATTAATCCATTCTTTTAAATAGTGGCCAAGAAATATTTATTGGGTGTTAAGAAAAAACTAATTTAAAAAAAATACAGGTTTAACAAGCATATTTCTTATAAAAAAATAATCAATAATGGTGGCAAAAGCAAAAGTTCTTTATTGGAACAGTTGTTGACGTTGTTGCAGTAAAGCATAAAGATTTAAAATAAAGTAATCATGAGACATGAAGCCCTTAAATACAGTCAATTCATAATTTGAAATGTCGAAAAGCTAAAGTTTTTATTGTTTTGTTTTCTATTATTACTACTGTTATTTATTTGTTGTTACAAAAAAAGTGTAAACAAAACATAAATTTTGCTAGGTCATATTTAATTTAGCATTTGTAAAATATATGCCGGATATTTGCATTCAAATTCTTGCTAACTGAGTCTCTATCGAAATGAATTGTGGTAGGTAGAATTGTGGCAATTGCGGCTTTGGATACACTTTTAAATATTTTATGCTCGCCAATCTCGCTATTGTACTTCGACTTGATCGAAAATAGGTACTAAAATGTCTCGTTTTTCTTCGCTATTGTTTCGTTTATTCGTTGTTTCAGGGGTACTTGGTTATTTTTAATCTTAAAATGAATCGTCATTAATTATACCGCAACATGAAAATTTTTGTCAACATGAAATATAATACACGGTCAAAATCAGAAAAAAAAATAGGCTATTTCTGTTGATGCAAAAGTCTAAAACGGCGCCCGTAATAAACACGACAGTTGATCATGATCTGAAGAAGACGAAATGTCATAAGTACAAAAATGTCGAGTATACCATTAGATAGATGATCGAAAGCAACCTTGAGAATGTTTTTAATCTTTCCCTGCAGATAAAAAAAAACTCGAGTCATTTCTTCTTAGAGTTCATAAAAAAATACAAAATTTGACGATTATTTCAAATTTGCAAGTACAGTTGACGAGTTGAGACTTCCTAAATCAACCTCCCTTTAATTTGAATTTTTCTCTAAATCGAATTCACAATTTTGTATGTCCAACTGAACGGACTGAATCCATTTGTAAACGCCATTCTATAAAGCATACTATTAAACAACAAATCTATACTACAGTTTTGAAATAAATGAAAATTTCGAATTTTTTTAGTGGTAATTAATTTTTTTTATCATCACATATATGTTAACTGTATTTGAAATTTGAAGTGTATGTTACGGGTATAAGATTCTGCTTTTTCTCTTTATTATACATACACACTACAAATTAATATATCATTTTTTGTCTCACTTCCTTTTATTCAAACTCTACCTAATTTGAACAAATTGCAATGCATGAGAATTCGATATAGGAGTCAATTGTAAGACCTCCATGGTGGAGATACAAAACGAATCAGTCATATGTAGTGAAGATATGTACTTACCAATATTTATTCACGATTAGCGATAATTAAAACATTATACCGGTGTAACAATTAAAATAAATTGTGTAAAATAGCAATAGAAATGTATGCCGACACTACAGTACCTCATTGCTTAGTGTTTAGTTTGAGAGTTTTTGTAATGTTGCATCAGTTGAATAATAAAGTAATTAAAACAGAATTCCGCCTAATGGTACAGAAATAATGAAGCAATGAACTCACTAACCTGTATTACCACGACTTTATTATAAATATTATCTTTTCTTCCGCACAAATCAAAATATAAACCAAATATAAACAGTATGACATTTTAACAAAACAACATGGCGCATACGCAGTTTGAGAAACATTTAAAAATGAATGTTGCTACGACAAACATATGTAACTGTAAAAATCTTAATTTATATGTGTATTATATTTCATATTTCTTATTTCAGAAATAGTAATTGTAATTATAGTCTTTCATGGCCGATGTAAATAAAGAAATCTCTCTTTTTCAAATTGTTATTTTCTCCTAATCGTATATAATTTGGCGGTAAATTTAAAATTTGACATTTGTAGCGAAAATAAATAAATATCCTCATAGACATAGACGATTGTTAAGTATGAATAGATTAATCTCGGACGATACTTAATAATACCAATAATTTAATAAAGCCGTTATTATAAAATCGAATGTCACCGGTACAAACAGGAAATACAATAGCCGTCTGTCGTGCCATTCTACTTCGGATAGCACCTGTTAAACCGACTCATTTCGTGCGACAACTCGCTAATTTATTGCGTTATTACACGCAGAACAACGGAATAGATATCGTTTAACATTAACGTCAAAGATATCGGCAGCCATACATATACAACATTGTATAACAAACAAAATATACACCACGAGCACATACCGATTCGTAATAAAGGCTCTCTCATATGGGAATATTTGATGTCGGGGATTCGGTATGGAAAACTCGAGCGTACACAGGCTGCCGTTACAATATTTATAATACGGCGAATGTTTACGAATATTGGGGTAACTTAAATAAACACCGCCGTCGGATTTTGGTCAATGTTCCACGATAATTACGAGCGATCTCAAACCGGCATTATAATAGCACCTAATCGAATTAATTTGTAAGTTTATACTCTAGTGTGATTGGGTAATGTAAAATATTAGGATATTCGGCGCCTCGTAAGTGGAACGGGGAATCGGAATTTGGGCTTTTGGAATGCCAGAAACAGGTAGATAAAAAGTAAAAGATAAACCACACCCTACCTCTAAGTACAGTTTAAATGTATTGAAAGTTGACAAACAGAAACATCGCTGCGGTGATTCATACAGCAAATAGAAGCGATGAAAAACAAAAAGAGCTGTTACACACAGTAAATAAATCGAAGATTATAGTGTAAAAGTGCACTTATTTCATGAAAAAAAATCGAAAACTTCAGTTCTAAATGTTAATAATTTGTTTAAAGTTCACTGTTCGTCTACACATTATAGAAAAGTAAAAAAAAAGTTATCGTAACTGTCAATTGCGACATTTCTATCTATTAAAGCTATAAATTAGGTTATAAAACATTGTAAATTTGATCCATTTTGTGACAGAAAGTACGAGAAATCTGAGATTGTGAGAACCCAAATAACAAAATTTAAATCTCCCGCAAATATTTTTAGTAACTTGAATATTTATGTAAAAAATAATTGTCCGAATTATAAATTTGGTTATTACGGAAGCACTCTAAAAAATTCAAATATTCTGTTGTTTTCCCTAACATAAAGGCATCTTCTAATAGATACTACAACGTTCAAAACAAACGTCAAATACAATGCAGACTCAAGTTTACTATTTTTAAGTCATAAAATGTGAAAAAGACCTACTTTATGTCAAATTAAAATGATAATTATCATTTTTAATAAATCATCATTTATACCCACAAAAACGGCTGTCAGAAAGTCACCCCCCTTGGTGTAAAACATGTAGAAAAATAACTTTTTTGAGCGTCCGTCCACAAACACTCATTTTGCATTACTTTAAAGCGGTCGGAAAACTACCGAATATGTCACTAAAGGTTGGCACACTACGTTCGACATGACAGATGTGTAATAAACTGTCATTAAACTGCTGTGCAAGCCAAATGTTATTTTCTCTTAAATATCTAGCATTTGAATACTGAAAACACCTACAAATAAGTGGCACATATATTCCTGATAGTAGAAAAATATGAAAATATTAAATTATAATAGAAAGTAAGAGCCTTAAAGATAAATTAAACAAATAAGTGAACATAATTTTAAAAACTAATAGTATTCATCACTCATCAGACTTTGCAACTGTCTCCAATTTTTTAAGTCGTCGTAAATGTACTTCTTTGAGGTAAGATGGAATAATGGGGTTTCGAAAAAACGACAATTAGAAAAAGTGTTTCCAATTGAGTTGCATGTTACACGGGGAGAGAGAGGCAATTACAAACCTAGATTATAAACTCTGTTATAGTGTGGATGTGGATAACTTCTAATTTGTTAAATAGGTAAAATATGATTTGTGAGAAGTGAATGACTACAAAACTACACAAAAATATATACTTAACACACTTTTATCACTTTCCAGTGGTTGTTTTAGAAATAGCTTAATAAATCCATTTTTATTGAAGAATTATTTTATTCACTGAATGAATTTTGGTTATATTTTTTTACGTTTTCACCGATTCCGCCATCAGTCTCATTACTTGGATTTATTAATTTCCATTTAGTATGCAAAAGTAAATTCTAATATACTAACAATGCTGAAAACATGTATGAATTATTTTCTAACCAGTAATCAGACTTTCGATATGTCAACTGCATTATACCTGACGGCATATATTAGAAATTTATTATTTAACAGGAAGTGATGAGTCAAATTTGATTGTTCCTCAGTAATAATTCATAATACGTTACGTTAGGTACATACATAGTAAAATATTTTCCCCATATGTCATATACTTATCAAATACGAGTGAATTAAGCGTACTTAATATTTTAAAGATTTCTCTTTACGAATAACAATACCATTTACCATGTTACAATTCGATAGTTTCGTCAGTGAAAGCCCCCCGAGTTTGTTATGAAAATTGTCATGCTCAACCGACGTTACATTTCCAAGTAATGTGCGAAAATTTTGCCAGTATGGGTAAAAATAGTTTCATTTAACTTAAACATTGTATGTTCACGTTTTCAAGTGTAAACAAATCATTTACTTCCCTAATACAGAAGTGGTATGTCCAAAAAAAACGGGGTTTCTTGGCGTATATCTTTTTATATAAGTAGGCAATTTTATTTATTGCTGGATTAATTTTTTTGTAGGTATTTCCTGCGATAACATCGTCATGAATAGGCTATATATATTTATTTATCTGTACGATATATGTACACGTTATCGAATCAAAAGGAAAATGAATATTATGAAGGATGATTAGTGTGTTGCTTTTTTTTGTTTCGTATCAGATTCTCACCTATAGGTTCGACACCGGAAACGTGGTCAACGAAATCCCTCTTTCCTAAGTAAAGGGTGAGTTTTCCATTAGGCGAACACTTTTTGAAAACTCGAAAATTCACGACCATACTGACGATACGTCCCTATACTTTCAATAAAACCGTATATTTGTTCTCTTGATCGATGTGTAATATTCCCGGCGACTATTACTTCTCTTTACTCCAAGTTCCGGAGGAATTCTTTTGTATATAACGACGTGCCGTATTACTATGGCTTCTTGATCTTGTTATAAAGACGGATAACTTAATTAAAAAAGGAAACCTGGATGCTCCACCAGTAAACACATACACACACTTCTGAGTCACAATTAACGGAAATAAGAACCGCCACACGGGGAGAATATCACTGCGGTAGTAATATTGAATAAAAATCCACCGATATAAATATTAGTTTTATCATCATACGATAGCGAATGTGTAGCACCTCTCCCGTTATAAACAACGTATACGACCGCTATCGTGTCGAGTGACGTAGTGCTGTTTCTGTACGTATTTTATCTTAATGCACACGATTAAATTTGTATCGCGTATATGTATGATTTATTTATACGTTTACATACATATTCTTCGATGAAGTTAGTGCCGGAACCGGGATCGACTGGAATAAAAGCATCGATTTGAGTACTACTGGAGCAGAAACTATTAATAGTCCCATGAATGTTTCATGACGAATGAGACTAGCGCCTCTAACGTAACGGATCGAACTAAATTTATGTACGATGGTCTTATCAATAAAATATTTAAACGTACCGTAATTTACTGTAATTATTTCCTAGAGCAATATGTAAATTTAATCAATATCTATAGAATTTATACGATAAATTCTATTAATAAGATTACAAACACGCAGCAAAAACAATTATAAGATTGAAAGATTTTAAGTGGCGCCCTCTCTTCTATTGGTTGGCAACAATTGATTGCGTATTTTATTTATGTATACGTTGAAGCGACGTCCAGGCAATTAAAATTTTTGTTGCAAGAGTTGTTGCAGAAAATACGTGTGATAGTCACAAACCACACGTCCTGTACATATTTAAAAAATTATAAAACTACCGTTCCTTAAAGAAATTTCATAATCCACTGCTTTTATTGTTTCTATTCCTATAAATTACACTTTCTTGAGAGGGAAATTACGACCACAGACCACTTCCATAAGTGTAAATAAATAGCACCACTTCATTTTAAAATATGAACAATGAACAGTGTCGCTTAGCGGTGAAGGGAGTTACTACCTCGTCCACTTTATTTTGATCACATGGCGCTTAATTTAAAATCATATATGTAATAAAATTTATTTACTAAATTATAAATAAATTATCATGAATATACTGTGTGTTAGAACATTAAGTTAGACTATATAAAGGCTTCAATTGCCAAAAATGAACCCAGAGGATTATTTGAAAAAAAGAAATCTTAAAATCTGTATCTATTTAGATGTTTTTCTTATAATAATTTCTGTTAATGATCCCTAGTAACAAGTAAAAACATTATAAGAAAATTCCAATTTCAAATTAAAAACCCTTTTTCTTACATTTAATTACATTATTGTTGCAAAATAGCTTCATTTCAAATAGATGATACCATAATTAATTAAGTCACTAAGCAGTTTCAACTTTACCTTATCTATTGATTTCAGGTGTTCATTTTTTACAATTGTGTTGTTCTCAATAAACACTTTTTTTTTTCATTTGAACTACTGGCACCTACTATACACAATTTTCTTCTTTCCTTTCTTTTTTCATTTCGCAGATTTTTGTTGTATGTTGTTGCATATTATAGTATGCATCCATTTCCCGTAGAAAAAAAATAGTTTTAAATACATTTGCAGTTTAAACTATTAATAATTAAATAATTATAGTGCGCGACAATGACAATTACGACAATAGCAAACAATAAACAATTTAATTTTTTATTTACTAATTACTATGACAACCATAAAGACAGCGTTCAGTTGATAAATTATATTCCTGTAAAATATTTTAACTTAATGCCATCAAGCGCTAGAGGGAGCATATTTATGAATGATCTGTGCATAGATTTAAAAATCATCCCTTATTTTATCTTAATCCTAATGAAATATATTCCACAAATACGTTTATAAAAAATTAAATATCTTCTAGCAAATAATCACAGTGAAATTTAAATTACTTGATTGCTCACACTGCAAACGCGAATCCCTAATCTTTGCCATCACCCGTTATTTGACAGTTGACAGTTGACACTTCTAATTTGACATATTTTGCGACTTCCAACACGAAACGTCAATAAATAATACGTGTTCTTATAAGTTTTATTTTGCGATTGCCCTATTTGTGTCCCCAAGCGTTTCTTTTTTATTATTTACGCGTGGTTCCAACCGCTCAAATGTTCGATTCCTAATACCGGCACGCTACTATATTCCACACACCGTGAAGGATGTTCGCGTCTTTGAAGAATAAGATTCGCGAAGAAACTGGCAGCGATATTTCCAAATTCACGGCGAAGATCACGTCTAGCACGTCGCAGAAATTGGAATCGCTGCGCGGACGCTCCAGGCAAGGCTCTCTTCTAGCATTAATTCCGTTGTGTCCCAGGAGGGTCTCAAGGATGAAAATCATACTTTAGAGCTCCCGAAAACCGAGGAGGAGTACCGTAAGCGATTAATTAGGATAGAGACTGAATTTGCTAGGAAATTAGATGATAAGGAAAGGGAATGGAGAGAGATAATGGGTGAGAGAGATAAGCAGCTGTTGAATTTGGAAAAGGAAAAAGACGAAGCATACAAACAGATAAAGAACCTAAAAGACTTGCTGAAGAATGCAGAAGGTAACGTCGAGAGCAGTTCGGAAAATGGCAATTATGTTGATGTTTTTTAGATTTAAAGCAAAAACTAGTCGTACATCAAGAGGATAAGGAGCATATTGAGAATTTACAGACACAGGAATTAGCTAAGGTGAAACATTTAGTATTATTACGAGATCAGGAATTAGAGGATAAGTCGGTCTTGCTTAAGGAGGCGCAGCAGCAGTTGGAGAAGTTACGGAACGAAGTCATGAGGTTGAGACGGCAGGAGGAACAATTAAGTGATGTGCAGGTAATTTTTTTTGTTGTTTTATGTATAATTTTTGTGGAATTCCACATGTAATTGAATGTCTTCTTTAATGTATTCCTTTAATTTAGTTTTCTGAGAGAATTAGGAAAAAAAGTGCATTCCAATTTTAATATAATTTGTTTATTTAATTATTTAAAAAGATATTTGCATATTTAAACTTGAGGTATGATTCATCTTTTGGGAATTATGTTATGATTCATATTATCCATTTTAGATCGAATGATAATGATGATGTTATCTTTTTTTTTCCCTGTAAAACAGGTTGTATTATAGGAATTTGTACCATATAAAAACTTTAACTTGATATGAAAAAAGAAAAGCACTCATAATTGATATAACAATCAATTTTGATGATTTGACATTTTGGGTCATCAATTTAGTTGCATGGTAGCTTACACAAACCTTTATTTGCAAAATACATTGTAAATTGGGGGTAATTTCAAATTTATGGGACTAAGCAAATAGCAAACTCATTTATAACAAGTTCAATGAAGAAATTGAACAATAGAACAACATTTTTAGTCTCATAAACTTTAATCATTCCCAGATTGCTGTAAAATCATTTAAATGCATTAATGACTATTCTATTATGCTATAACATCTTATGTACCTACTCTTGAACGATTCCTGGAGCACGGGTGCTAAAATAAAATCTACTTATGCTGTAGCACAACCATACTCTTAAAACCAACTTTCTTTTTTCTATTTGCGGTAACCCTCTAAACCTATACTTATAAGGAGAGCATATCAAATGTTAAACTCAATTTTGGTATGGCTTTGTTAGGTAATAGGAACCCATTCGGGTACTTTAATTAATTTGACATAGTTTAGCGCATCATGAATGTGAAATAAATTGGGTGATTTCTATTTTGTTTTTTGTTTTTTTCCGATGACTTTAATTTTAGTTTTTGTAGTACTTTGTTATTTGGAAAACATTCAATTTATCACTTATAAAATCTGTTTTGCCCCTATTTCATTATTATAGGCGTAGGAAAAAATATTTTTGTAGGAAGGAACTCTATTTTTTAGCGTCATTACTAAGATTATACAGATAAACACCAGGAACTGCGATAATGAACGATAACGTGATTAGCTTATAGCGATAAGACTTCTTGCTCTTATCGCGGTAGGCCAATCAAGAGCGTAATTAAAGGTTAAAGCGGTTTTTAGTTGTAGTTTGATAGATATGAACGTTAGTGGATGGTCATTCACGTTTTCAAGGAAGCGTGTTGCATCTTTTTGCTACAAACGTTTTGATTTTTCGAAAACTCGACATATTAATATAGTGTGGAGTGATAATAGATATTACAAAGTATGTGAACCGAAAAAATAATTCATTTTATCAACCTAAACACTAATATTTGGTATGCGAATAATAGTGTTAGTATTTGGTTTAAATGTTAAATGTTTAAATGAAATTTAAACTAAATCTAAAACAAAAAAGTAAATTCTTAACTCACAATTGAATACGCTCGCATATGACTGTATGCTTGTTTGTAGCACTTGTTTTTTGCTACCCATCTGCACTATCATTCCCTCTTAATACATTATCGTAGTACAATGTGTTTGCCTGTATGTAAAAAATAATATATTGTGTTAAGTCTGGTTTTTAGACAAAATAATCTTTTTGAGTGAGGTGGAAGCATCGACTGCTTGTTTGTTATCAACTAGTATTAGAATCTTTTTGGTTACATTTATTACAATTTTAAATTTTCGCTGCGTATTTCAGCTTCAGGAAACCAATGGATTGTTTGCCGGAACATTGCTGATAGCAAATTAAGAATATTCTTCCTGATTGATCCTTAAATCGACGTTTTCTGTTTTTATCCTAAAACTTATGGTTTGTTATATATACAGGGCGTTCATTAAAGGTGTTGTTAATTTTGAGGAAGCTGATAATCGACGCCGTTATGATTCTTGTAAGGATTCTTTGTAGGAATATTCCATTACAGTGCTGGTTTATGAACGTATTGCCAGTACTGTTCCTGGATTAGGAACTTGTGTAAAATGGTACTGACAGTTCGTGATATTAAAGAAACTGATTGCTTGATTCATCCTTGTCTGTCAACTTAAAAAATGAAACGGCTGTAACTGTTAAAGGAAACGTCAAAAGTCAAAAGCTTATATAGAATTTTTCCAATCATAAATAATGACGTCCTCTAAGAACACTTTTAACGAACACTCTGTATATAATAACGGTGTAAATAGTAGAAATCCAAAATTCGTAAAAAGGTAATCGAATTGTTATACCATTTAATCAACCAAACTGTGTTTAATTTAAATGTGACTAATTACTGATATTTGCATAATCAAGGTATATGTTATTTTATACCTTCATTATAATTTGAAAATAATAAAATAGAAACAAAAAGAAAATATGCCCGCAGAGATTTCCAAAAAAATACCCAGCCAAGCCAGGGCCAAAACTGAGTTTAATATTTGATATGCTCTCCTTGTTTTAGCACTACTTATTCGTAGAACAACGAGCTTGAGCGGTTTGTGCAATGTACCGATCAAATCTCCAATCTCCAACACGCTAGATATCTATCTCTTCCTCCATTTTTTTTTAGAGAACCTTCCGTTCTGTAGAATAAATACGCTTCATTTAGTTTGTTTCACAGCGAACGATCAAATGAAATGTTTCTAATATACAAAATATTCCTTTCGTTTACTATTATTATACTTAAACTGTTTTTATTTGATCGTTTCAACATTTAATCTTTAATTTTTGAAGATGGGTTCGCACTGTTGAGTATACATTTTACAAATACATTATTATCATGGATATCGTGTGTGTAGTAAGATCTGTAATGTAATGTGAGCGCTTCTAGCTGATTGTACCAAGGTATGTGCTTTGTGCGTTATTTATTTATTTATTTTATTCCACAATTATTTACATTATACACCGATTAGTTTCAAAATTACCCTGAAATTTCTCTTCGTATACTCCATCGTACGTAACTAAAACTTGTTCTTATTAACCGCCAGATGCTTTCAGGACGATTTGGAGAGCCTAAGACATTCCAGTTCTAGAGACTTAGCGGCACTAGCCACCGAATTAGCTAAGAGCGAAGAGGAACGCAGGCACCTTTCCGATTTAGTGGCAGTATTACGGCAGAGAACCTCGACCGAGGGCAGTAACGATGAATTGTTCTCTCGGGAGAGGAGATTGTTGGAGCAGAGGCTCGAGGAGGCCCATTTACACCTTGCCGACATAAAAACATCTTGGAGCGACAAGATTTCTTCATTAGAAACACAAGTAATATCCTCAAATTTGTAGTATTAAACCCGCGTAATTATGGTTATGAAACTTAGGTCGGCAGATTGGGACGACAAGCTGCAGAAGAAGGGGCGGAACGCAGGAGAGCGATACAAGAAAAGGAAATATTAGCTGAGAAGGTGCGACAGCTAGAATGCGAGTTGGAGTGTGGCAAACTGGAAGCGAACAATAAAGATACAAAGATAAAAAGGTTGACAAGTGAAATCGAAGAGATGTCCGCTGAATTGAAGAAGAAAAAGAGCGAGATGGAGAAGGAGATAATCGATTTGAGGGAGCAGATCGTGAGTTGATAACAAAAAAAAAAACAAAAGAATATGGGGGAATCACACACACACACACCAATATTCCATGCTGATTTTTTATTTCACTAATTTTTATACTCTTTATTTTATAGTTTTATCTATTCTTCCTTCGATACCTTGCACTGGATGTATTATTTGTAGATTAATTTTACAAATTTTATTATTGTTATTATTATTATTATTATATTATTATTATTACTGTACGTATTTTAAATTCACAGGTTTATTTTCTGTTTTTGCTTCGCTCTCAATGAAAATGACAATAAAATAAAAATCGTTGTGCATAAATATGTATTGGGTTTCTTTATTTTTGTTTCGTATATATATATATTTTTATGTGCCCCATCCTTCGGAACCACATAACGATCTATTCATATTACTAACATTTCCGATTTCTCAAAAATATACCTAACACTCTCTGTTATTTACGCTTTTCGATTTCCTCAACTTCGAGGAGTATGTTATAAGAAATGTGACACTATATTTGATAGACGAAGGCGGAAATATTGTTAAATCGGACCCTTTCAGCAAAATTCCACGACGGAAGTCAAGGCCGTTCGAAAGAATTTGGAAAATTCAGAATCGGAATTGGAAAAGAGCGAAGACGAATGCAGTAAGTTGAGGGTATCTGTGGATGCAGAACACCAGGCCAATGTATCACTGCGAGAGATGATTACGAAGCTGGAGAAAGAGTTAAAAGAAGAACGACATCATTCGTTGAATGTACAAAAGACTTTATCGAGGTTGGTGCACTTTTCGTTAGCTATTTATTTTATTTTATATAAAAAGTACTTTCCGTTTATAGTCAACGGGCCACACTTTCGTTTAATAATACATTTTTGAAATTTAATTCATTCTGTTACATACATATATGTTACCCTCATTTAAGATACATCACACATTAACCTTTATACAGCAAATCGGTGTAGAATTTAATTTTGCACCCAACAATATAAAAATATGCAGGGTTGTATTTGAAAAAATCAAGTTTTGCAACTTTCAAAATTCTTTGATATGTCGCTAATTTTTAGACACTCTGTATAATGCTACGGGAACTTTTTACTACGTTTTGGTAAAAAAATGTTAGTACTTGGTAGTGTTAAAATGCGAGACCTCTGACAGTTAAAACAAGTAAAAATCAATTAATTTCCTACAACAGTATAAATGTCAAAATTTTCACAAAAATCGTAATATCTTAGAAACAGTTGAACCCTTGCATTTTATTAATAAAAAATGCATTTGACAAAGACTACAAAGTTTAATCTCATTTCTATTATATCCATAAATGACATATTCATATTTTAAATCAAAATTTTTAACATTAGGAGTCCCTCAGCGATCGATTTTAGGTCCGTTGTTTTTTATAGTATATACGTAAACAATTTACAATGTAACATAAAGAGTTTTAAAGATGTGTATCACTTTTGCTGACGATACATCCTTTACCATCCGCGGTAAAGATTACTGTGAACTTTCGGCAGCTAGTAATGAGTGTACATCGATGATTTCCACGTGGACAGAATCTGATGCTCTTAAATATGTCAAAATCGAAATTAATTGTCTTTGATCCGTACAAAAGAGCTGATCGTTCTGTATTAGTAACCACCAATAATTCTTCAATACGCGAATGTCTTCATAGTAATTTTTTAGGAATAACGGTTGACTGACACTTATCACGGAAGCATCATATTAGTGATTTATGTAAAAAATAAATTCTTTAACATGTGCTTATAGGGCTTCCATAGAATCCATATTAAGGTACGGTATTATGGTATGGAGACACCCTACTCATTTAAAGAGATTGTTTATCTTGCAAAAAAGGATCATACGCATTGTTTGTTGTTTGAAATCTCGGGACTCTTGTAAGCCATATTTCATTAAACATAGGGTTCTTACTTTGCCAGCATTGTATATCTTTGAGTATGCTGTATTCACCAAATGGAGGCGAAGGATTGTTCCGTTATTACCAATTCACCACCAATGTGGTTGCTATAATACAACCTGCTGCACGCGCTTTTGTAATTCACTGAGCATCCCAGTTCATAATCATCAACTCTTAAAGAAGCCGCTGTGCTACAATTGTATAAAAATCTCTAATAAGTTACCGTTGCAGGTGAGATCATTCAGTCACTTCGTAAATTTAAAAATGCTTTAAAAGTTTATCTTATTGAGGGCTGTTATTATAACATTAGTGAATTTGTAGAATAGCTGCAAATACTCTGTTTGTTATTGATAATATGTATAAGTATTTATATTCTTATTGCCTAATATTGTGTTGTTTATTTTAAGTATTTTATACAATTTTCTCTCTAGCTAAGTATTCTTATGTTTGTATTGTTTTTGACTAGGCATATATCTGCTTTGGGCGGATCTAAGTGCTAATAAAATTATTATTATTTTTTTTGTCAAACAGATAGAAAATATCTAATAAACACGTACATAAAAAGCTTTAAAAGAAAGACTAAAGGGTCATAAATACTCTAAAAACATCACGGCTTAAAAAAAATATGCACAATCTAAGGATCACAGTTTTGATTTTAACAACAGAAATTTTAGACAAAGAGAAACATAAAAGAACAACAGAAACACTAGAGTCAATATATATCAAAAACAATAAAAATGCATATAATGATTAAACAGACATATTAAATTTACCAACTTTATATTATACCATTTTTCTAGATTATTAAAAATAACTAGTACATTAAATAATACACCTGTATATATCTAAATAAATACAACATATAAACACAAATAGGTATACTATAGACAAAAACAAAAATACTAAGAAAAACACTTATACACAAAAGAAATATATGACATTGAAACGTCTAACATCACATATAGACATTTTACTGAACAACTTTAAACGAAACAGATAAAATGTAATACATTAAGTAAGACAGTAAATTTAAAGTAAACGATGAAATTATTTAAACAAAATATGGCTGTATGTACATCATAATTAACAAGTAAGTTTCTCTCAGGGCACATGTTATTGTTTTTTGTTTTTTATTTTGTTGTAAATTGTTTATTGTTTATTTAGTGAATGTTTTTTACAATTTTAAATTGTTATTACAGCTGCAATTACACAAATTGAAACAGATGTTTTCATACATCGAAACGTTTTTGATAAAATAAAATAAAATAAGTATTGCCGCTTCCCAAGATTGTTTAAATTTAAAACAAAATATAAGTGTATAAAACGCTTTAAAATATCATTTTTTTTTCAAAATTTGAATGACTTTTTAAATTTGTATTTGCCTAAAAACCGAATGATTTCTTAATAAGTGCGTCTTGGGATATTTGATTTAGAAAAAAGACAACAGTATCTAAGGAAGCTGCTAAAGTCGTAAAAAAGTTGTATAAAATTCTCCAAAAATTATGAGAGTCAAAAATATATAAAGTCGAAAACACGAAAAACTATCACTGAATTCCTAAAGTAAATTAAAGCAAAATAATCATTGAGTTTTCAGAGGTGGCGATTTCCATCAAGTACATTCTTTTCTATTATTTCGATATTGATAAACTTTTCTTAGAATTTAAGTTGCTTGCCCTGATCTACTATATTGTTTACGTTTACATGTAACGAAGTAATAGGTTTATACATTTCCACGTTTCACAAAGCGACATTTATTTAAAGAACAGAGAGTTACATTCTATAAAACTAAATTTCTTAGACTGGATGATCTGGAAACAGTGTGTGTATCTTTAACAAGCTCCGTACTGACAATTCGCAGCAAAGGAACTATAATAGAAATATTTTCTGATTATTTTCTTCATTCAGGGTAACGTCTGAGAAGAACACAGCTCTACTGAGAAACGCAGAGATTTCTCAGCAAATGGAACTGGCGAAACAAGAAGTGAAGAGGCAAGAGAACGAAACGGTCGAATTGATGAATAAACTTACCACGATCGAAGAAGAGAACAAACTCTACAAGGAGAAAGAGAGCAAAGGGGTCGAACAGGAACTTAGAAGCAGCTTGGCCGTGTTGGAAGAGCAAATTTCTGACAAAAATAAGGTTAGCTATAAACTGTTTGCTATTTATTTAGCAGTGCAGACTTTTATGGGCAATATGTATCTCTTCTTATTTTGGAGTTCTGTGTAAATTTTGTTAATGTTTAAAAATATCACAGTTTTTTCAAATAAATATGTTTTTAATAAATTACACATTTCCATTTGTTTCTTGGTTCAATTGAAGTAAAACTATCTCACTTTTTAACTTATTCAAAAAAAAAATGGAAAAATTGTGATTTCCAAATTTTCTTCAAACATGTTTACAAAAATATATAGTGCATTTTAAGATATAAAAATATCACTTTTAAATCTTTTAATACCATAGATTACAGCCGTATAAGGTAATAGCTAAACGTAATTTTAATTTTAAATTGTTTGTAATACACAATAAAATTGTTTTAGTTAATCCGCTGTAATTAATAATTTTGAAATCAACATATTTTAATGTGACATTTGTGGAAAATATAAACAAAATAAGAACACAAATAATATATTTTTTTTTTTTTGTAAAGGAAGTGCATATAAACTCAAAAATCTTATTTTTTAAATATTCTGACCTATTTTTATTATAACAAATATCGTTCAAAATATTGCGATCTTGGTGTAACAAAATTTTACAAAATACGTCAGTTGAAATTTGAGGTTATAAAAATTTAGAACAGTCATAAACTTTTTGTAAGTCCCATAAACAGTTGTAAACTGCTATTAACGTAAAACCTGGATGAACGAGTGGTGCTTGTTGTTATTCCCTTGTTTGAATTTTTGTGTTTAAATGACAGCATAGTCAAACCAACTTCCAACTACAATGTTTATTTTTTAATTATGCGCAGTGGAAAAATTGCAATGATTTTCAGTTTAAATGCTGATTTGCGCAGCGAACAAAGCTTTTATGACGTTGCATTGATATATTACTTTCAAGTGTGACATTTTTTTGCTTAAACATCTTGTGAGATTAAATCAGCGAGCAGATAAGACAAGAAATGTCAGTTGTTGTCGGCATCTTTGATGTTTTGTCAAGTTAGAGGAAATCTCTCAAAAATGGGCGAATACCTGCTTTCCATTTGCACCAAATCCTCAGTTCCTCACCTCACTTCACCTTAGCTCAGCTATTTGCTCGTTTCATTTGCCAGCAACTGAGGAAAAATAACTGAGGCATTTACCTCCCCTCTTACCGATGCTAAGTGAGTTCATTATCACCCTCAGTAATAAGATTTTTTACCTCAGTTCATATTTTGAGGTTAGTTTACTGGTTTTTGTCATTGTTGTTTGTTCGGTGTGTTTATGGTTACGATTTTCCCTAAAGTTTTTTCGAGTATGCCATACCAAATTGTGAGAAATAGGGCTGGATGGATAGTAAATAAATATAAATATACAAATATGTGCTAAGTAAGGTTAGATACATCATATACAGTGACCGGCATAAATATTGCAACATATGGGAATGTTTTTTATTATTAAAATATACTAAAACTTTTTTGGGGGAATAGGTTGTGCATGTCTAGAAACTCCAAAATTTATTTTGACACACGTCACGTGACCACTAGTATGGCGGTAAATTTAAAAAATATCCCAAGAATCTGCAAAAAGTGAGGTTAGATGACATGATATCCAAAAAAACTTGTTTGAAAAAGTTGCTTAGAATTCAATTCTGAGGTCGCATGGAAATTTTTGTAAACATATTTAAAAAAAAATAAAAATCACAATTTTGCCAAATATTGTTTGATTGAATTACATATTTCCATTTTTTTCGCTCTTAGTAGCTCATCTGCAGTACTATTTCCAAATTTGGTTGATACTCAAACAGTTTTGTCAATTTTTGCATAATTAACACAGCGAAAACTGAAAAGTACGATTTCAGTGTGACAATTATTGTTGCAAGGAACTGTATCTAGTAGCAATAAATAAAATTTTACAAACATTTTTTCTCTAAACCACTTAGCAAACATTACTTTTATTGAAAATTATCGTACTTCTTTTTTGTTTTTTTGCGTTAAAGTGAAATCGGTAGTTGAAAACTGATAACACTAATCATCTAAGCCCTCACAATGTTGTTGCACGCACCGAAGGTATTGATGTAGGTTTCGAAATTACAAAACTCAGTAGAAATAAATAACCAGTATTTTTAGCTAATGATAGGAATACTTAATAAGCAAAAACATTTAAACAACAGCTAATAGTCATGAACAACTAAGAAATGAAACTCTAAAAATGCATACTTGTTAGACATACATATCGTTCTGTTTCTTATAAGTAAGGTAGGCTTTGAAATTAGAAACAACAAAATAATGTAGTAAACTATTTTAATTTTTTGGCAAATAAGCAATTACTACCTTTTTATTTTACCTACTGTTTATTATTCGTTGTTCTCCAATTTCAAAATCTACTTCAAAACCTTAGGTGCGTCCATGTAGTATTATCAGTGTTTGACTAACGGTTTCCACTTTAATGCTGAAAACAAACAAGAAATATAATAATTTTCAATAAAAGTAATGTCTATTAAGTGGTTTAGAGAGAAAATGTTTGTAAAATTGTATTTATTACTACTAGATACAGACCCTTGCAACAACAATTGTCACACTGAAATCGGTACTTCTCAGTTTTTGCTATGTTAATTATGCAAAAATTGACAAAACTGTTTGAGTATTAACCATATTTGGAAATAGTACTACAGTTGAGCTGCTAAGAGGAAAAAACTGGAAATATGTAATTCAATGAAACAATATTTGGAAAAATTGTGATTTTTTTTTTTTACATATGTTTACAAAAATTTGCATACGGCCTCAAAATTGAATTCTAAGCAACTTTTTGAAATAACTTTTTTGGATATCATGTTATCTAACCTCACTTTTTGCAGATTCACGGTATATTTTTTAAATTTACCGCCATACTAGTGGTCATGTGACGTGTGTCAAAATAAATGTTGGGATTTCTAGACATGCACAACCTATCCCTCAAAAAAAGTTTTAGTATATTTTAACAACAACAAAATTTCCCATATGTTGCAATATTTATGCCGGTCACTGTATACATGTGTCAAGCAATAAATGTAGAACTGGCTCATTTAACTGTTCCATTTGCACTTGAAAAAGCGGAAAGTAAGGTGAGTATTGCATACTCACCTCATTTATTTTTCCCTCACTTGAAATGCAAATGGAAAGCAGCTACCTAGATACTGACACATCTAGCGGTTAAACATTTTTGACTTTTCTCTAATGTTCAATCCTACTTACAGACCATAAAAAACCTTCAACTACGCTTAGCCGACATGAAAAAGACTCTACAACAGGAACTGCGCACAACGCCGGGTAGCATAATCTCCAACGATCACTACGAATTAAATTCGGCCGCCATTCTAACCCCTAGCCAGAATACCACCCGTAACATACCGGGTTTCGGACCACGGAGGGACGAAGAGGACGTGAACTTCAAATACCTGAAACACGTCATCATAAAATTCCTAACCTGCAGGGAGTACGAGGCACAACATCTAATCAGGGCCGTCGCTACATTACTGAAATTCTCCCCAGAGGAGGAGAAACTACTACACGACACCGTGGAGTGGAGGATGTCCTGGTTCGGTAGCAAACCTAAGATCAGCAACGGCCCTAATATGAACAGCAACACACCGCGCAGCTGATGGTTACTGTGATAAACAGATGGAATTAGAAGGATCGGTGTCGAAGTGATGGAGTTGTTAAATACTTCCGGAAGAGTGTGTTCGAAATAGTATTAAAAGGGAAGTGGATAAGAAGGATTTTGAAGCATATACAAGTGATATTTATTCGACACTTATTTTTTTTTTTTGTTGTCTTTTCAATGCTAAATCCAACGAAACCTAAAATCGATCGTTTTTAATTTATAAATAAGTTGCTTTTTCATTTAGAATGCCAAATATTTGTAGTATTAAGGGCTACTATTGATTCCTATTGGTTGTTTTAGAAAGCTTTATTTATTTAACGTTGCGAGAGTGCAGTTTCGTACAGCATGCAATTTTTTTTTTATAGCTTCATACAAATGCCTAATTGAATCGGTTATTACTAAAATCCGCCTAAAAAAAATATATATGGGCGAAATAAATGGTATTGTTTTAAGTTGGAAGGGTAAGTAAAATAATAATCGTACTTCTTAATTTATTTTAATGTATTTAAATTTTACAATTTGCGTTGCTACCGGTTTCGGCCAAAGACGACTTCTTCAGGCAACTATTCAAATTATAGTCAAAATAAAACAGGAAAAAATGAGAAATTGATGGATAAAATAAAACTTGATTATTGTTCTTAGCAAGATAGAGTGGACCTCAACTGTGCCTCCAGCGCGAAGCATCGTACATTTGAAAATTGTTTTTATTTGAAAGACGTTTAAAAGGCACGTATAAACTACTTAAAAACAATTTCACAAAAAGAAAATGCAATTTCGAGAAAATAGTTAAAAACAACGTGATTTAAAGGGTTTTTGAAATAAATGCGGTAATTCCAATATAACTTCTATTAAGACTGTTATAAAATACTGCTACAATGTAGTTTTTTTTTCTTTCTGGGTTCTTTAACATTGTCAGAGTTAGTGATTTCTTCATGAAATGGCTCTACAATTCATTGTATCGACGTTTTCGAGTGTTAGACTGTAGTAGCTAAAATAGTAAGTTTTTCTAAATAGGCTTTTGCTTTCGGGAATTCTACTATTGCGTTTTTTGGGTTGTTCTAAGAATGCCAAATCAAGCCATTTATAAATTCTGAGACTTGTATGCAACCAGGTTTTTCGGGATCATGTATAAATATGATGAAATTTTGAAATAGAAAAAATATTTTGTCGTCTTTATGATGGTTTCTTGTTCCAAAACTGGAATAAACAAGGCATCAGCTCTTAAAATTTAAAATTTCGTCTGTTTAAATTTCATCAACTGTAAATTTTCTTTTAACGCTCGAACTTATAATGATTTCAGTAATGTATTCAGTGTAAAAATGTTACAGCAAAGCAGATAAATATTATTCATCATTACTTGCATCTGAATGACACGTTATAGGATTATTATTGTATTAAAGTAGGATCTTTACAGATTCAAAATTATAGAATGGAGTACGTAGAGTACTAAATACACAATCATCTTAGGATAAATTTTCCGAGTCCGTTGATTCTTCGCTATTGCTGGAAGATTCATCACTTTCTATTTCGTTTAAGAATAGTCGTTCATCGTAATTGTTAAATAATATTCGGACACTTTGGCTATTGTTTGTAATGAGCACTTCATTTAGGATATTCGTAGCTATTGTAGCGAGATTTAAATGTAATCCGAAGTGACTTCCCGGTGTGTCCAAGGTGACAATAAAATTATGTTCCCTATAGTAAGTTATTATTATGTTTTTTCTTTCTTGAGATAGCGGCTTTTCCCACAATTTAATGAAAAATTTACTAAATTAAATATTTTTTTACGTTTCGACAAATTTTTTATTGTATTCTTCAGAAAATATCAATGCCTTTTTACATTATACATTTAACAACACAACACAAACATTTGAAAATTTCACATTAAAAATTTACATTTTAAAAAATTAATAACATTAAAATGTTATTTGTCAAAGTACTTTAATAACAGTGTGTGTAGCATACTGAATTCAAATGTAAGTAAGTTATTATTCCATCTTTCAATGTCCCGTTGTTTATAGAAGCATATATATTTTCAAAATTTATTACGTTCATATTGACTTTACAACTCTTACTGAGTTTATTATATATTTTATTATCATATTTAGCAGTAATGGTTGTATTTCTGTAGTTGATATGTTCAAGTCTATTTAGTTTACATTTTGGAACAACATTTCTTTTATAATCCGCATTATGCAGGATAACTTCTACGCCTCTTATTTCAGGTTTGTTTCACCTCTTGGATTTCTTCCATTTTTATCGACAACTCGTCAACACCTATATGCCAGATAAACTAAATATTTTTAGATTTTCTCAGTCGGTTAGCGGGTTTAACGCTAAAACAACCTAAGTCAGCTGACTTAACATGTTTTAGCAGTACATGCTGTAGATCGGAATTTTATTTCTCATCATTCCCTGCATCTGAATGCCGCGATATAGGATTATTATTGTATTAAAGTAGGATCTTTATAGATTCAAAATTATAGAATGGAGTACGTAGAGTACTAAATACACAATCATCTTAGGATAAATTTCCTTAGTCCGTAGATTCTCCGCTGTTGCTCGAAGATTCATCACTTTCTATTTCGTTTAAAAAAAATAATCGTTCTTCGTAATTGTTAAATAATATTCGGACACTTTGGCTTTTGTTTGTAATGAGCACTTCATTTAGGATATTCATACCTATTGTAGCGAGATTTAAATGTAATTCGAAGTGACTTCCTGGTGTGTCCAAGATGGCAATAAAATTGTGTTCCCTATAGTAAGTTATTATTATGTTTTTTCTTTCTTGAGATAGCGGCTTTTTGCACGATTTAATGAAAAATTTACTAAATTAAATCATTTTTTTTACGTTTTGACAAATTTTTTATTGTCTTCGTCAGAAAATATCAATTCCTTTCTACATTATACATTTAACAACACAACACAAACATTTTAAAATTTTACATTAAATATTTACATTTTTTTAAAATTAGTAACATTAAAATGTTATTTGTCAAAATACTTTAATAACAGTGTGTGTAGCGTACTGAATTCAAATGTAAGTAAGTTATTATTACATCTTTCAATGTTCCGTTGTTTATAGAAGCATATATATTTTCAAAATTTATTACGTTCATATTGACTTTGCAACTCTTACTGAGATTATTATATATTTTATTATCATATTTAGCAGTAATGGTTTTATTTCTGTAGTTGATATGTTCAAGTCTATTTACTTTACATTTTGCAACAACATTTCTTTTACAATCCGCATTAGCAGGATAACTTCTACGTCTTTTATTTCAGGTTTGTTTAAGCTCTTCGATTTCTTCCATTTTTATCGACAAGCTGTCAACACCTATATGTCACATAGCCTAAATATTTTTAGGTTTTCTCAGGCGATTAGCGGTTTAATGCTAAAACAACCTAAGTCTTAGGCTAAGACTTAAAGCGTTTTAGGTAATCGCTTCACACGCCTCTACTATTCTACGCTTAACATCTGGAATACTTTGAGGTTGAGTTTTATACACTACTGTCTTTAGATGCCGCATAAAAAAAGTCAAGGGCCACTAAGTCATCCGTTGGAATTCTTGGAGACAAACTTATTGGTCCGATATTCATGGAATTCATTTAAATCTATTAGAGAATGTGATAGATCCCCTTACAACTGAATCTTTAGAAAACCAAATCGGTTAAAATGGAAATTTGGTACTAGATGCTCTGCCTGTATGAAATTGGCTTAATCAGAGATTTCCTAACAAATGTATCGGTAGAAGGGGCACTATAGAATAGCCAGCGAGATCATCATTTTTATGGGAGTATATAAAGACAGTAGTGTATAAAACTCAACCTCATTTGTACTTTCGATATAATTGTCAACTACGGGGTCGCAGATATATGTAAAATTTGACCCCCGCAAATCGAAATTGAATTGTTTTCTCCTTAAATTCAATTCAAGAAATTTTAAAAGTTACTCCGAGTGGTTAGTTTTAAATTGAAGATCCAGTATGTGCCTGTCACATGTTTACTGACGCAATTTTAGCACCAAACGATGTAAATATGTTGATATTCGAATCAAACTCAATTTGATCAAAATATATCTTATGGGGTTTTAGTAATAACCGATTCAATTATTTCAATGTTTATATGACGACTCCATTAATAAAAAAGTATGCTATATGAAACCATACAGTCGCAACCGGTGTATCATCGTAAATATTAATCGCAGTGGATTTTGTGATATGTAAAATGTGTGTTTTTCGTTTCATTTTTCTTTAATCATCGCCTTGTTGTTTATTTAATCATTCCCCTCATTTTAGTCTTTAGGAAATACGCGTATGAATGTTAAATATGTAATAATAGTGATAAAAAGTGCATAACGAACATGTATTCTTAAACATTTATAAGTACGACATTTATAATTTTATTTATACCTTATCGAAAATACGCGCATTTTATTGTAAATACGTAATACATATTTACAAGTATTCCCAAAAAAAAAATTGTTCCGTACATATTGCTTATCATCACTACCGCGTGGCGGTTTTAGGTTGCGAACAGCCTAGAAACGCCGTGCCGTACTCATTATTTATATAAGAGTACGTCGCTGAAGTTTCGGATACGTACCGTATATTACACGCAATTTTTTCTTTCTGTTTATTGTGAAATGAATTTAAGACGATAATATGCTGTATAGAAAAAGAAGACAGATCATTCCCGTGTTTGCGTGATATATAAATAATTGTGTATATTGATTATAAATTTTATTTTTCTTGTAAATCCGTTTCTCTATTGTATATTTGTATATAAAATGCAAATTTTGACCTTTATATATACACACAACATAGTGGTAGAAATAAAATAAAAAAATAATATTTATTACCTAGTTTTTTTTTTTCTTGTTTCTAATAATATTTGTGGTAAGATGTTTTAAAATACCTATTGTCATCAGTGCTACAGTTGTGTTTTTTCTGTATCGATTTTTAACAACCTCAGTGGAAAATCTCGTGATTGAATGCTAACTCCAAGAGCAAAATGTAGAGAATTATCTGAGAAAAATGGACAAAAAGTCCATTGCAATGTTGCCACACATCGTGAATTTGAAGTTGAAACAGGATAGAAGCAATGATCTAAAAACAAACAAATTATTATTATAACCAATAGTAATTAAATTAAAGATTTATATTTTAAATATTTATTTATATACCCTAATCATGCTAAAAATTATAATTTAACACTAATTCCTACCTATCAAGAACATAAAATATTCATTCATAAATACGTACTATCTAAATATCATGCTGCAACCTTTCTAGTTCTTTAGCAGAATTACTAAAAGAATCCCACTATTCGACCGACTAATTATCTCTAATATCTATTAATTCTCACAGTCAATTTAACCTCTTACAGCTAATGCCATAATTTCCGTACGCGACCGCCACACATCAGTGAGCGGGCATTCAAATAAGACATGCCCCCCTGTATCTACCTCACCACGTTCACAATGCGAATCATTAACCCTCCCAATTCTACATAAATATGATTTAAAATTACCGTGACCTGATACGACAAATCATTATCAACTTTATCCCTAAACGCTTTTTAAATACGCTAATCCAAATCTAATAATGGCGCTATTTCCCCTAGGCATCGCCTTTTTCGCTAATTGATCGGCCCCCTCATTACCGATTATACCTACGTGAGTCCTAGTTCAAAATAGTTTTATTTCCCCCTCACGCAACATTTATCAAAAGTATCTAATCAGTCAGATTTTTTAATTCTATAACGCCTGTAATACAGATCAGCTATTTATCTGTTATACATAATTCTTACGCCCCGTATAAATTCCTATTCGCGCCTATAATTCTATCGCCGAACAGATGCAGTAGCAACGCCGCATTGACGTCAAGATTCAAAAATCAGATTCACAATAGCTTTGTTTGTTTGTGTGCTTGGAGCAGTTTCTACTGACGTCATCAGAGTAACTTGAGAGCGTCTCAGAGTTGGATTTAAAGAAGGTACAAACAAACGCGCTCGACTGCAATATAACCTTAATTTTATTATTTACTATTGTCAGATTGTCACAGCTATTATGAATAGGAAAAGTAAAAGTAATGTTTCAAATTAATGAATCTAGACTACAATAAAACTGCATCATATAGTACTAGTATTTATGTACCTACCAAGTGAAGTTTTTAAAATATAATGATCGTTCTTTACATCAATCACATTGGTATCATTATATTATCTATTTCGTGCATGTTTGATGCAGTTATAAATCAGATTACATTTACAAACGACAGTTTACAACACGGTGTTAGTGCGAGTAGGTTATGTTGCACAAATTGCTCGTAATTGCTCGGACGTCGGACCGCGAGCAGGAAGAGTAACCTCTTTGTGATCTGGATTTGCTTACTCTAAACAAACAAACACCCACAAATCATGCTCTAAAATACAAACAAACGCGTAAAATTACATGGATCTGCTTAGATCAGACAAACAAACAAACCTAATGTATAAATTTTACAAATCTGTCTGTTTTTGACATTTGTAGTGAATACCTAACCTTGAATACATATGGGAGATTTTTCAAATTATAATCTGTTATAGTTATGGTATTCAGGTTCTTCTCATCACAAGGAAGTATCATCAGAGTATAGGTTATAGCGTTTTCGACTACACTTTTATCCACCGATTGTAATTCTATTTTATTTTAATACATAATCGTAAACAAAGTTCACCTTTCCCGCAGTTATTTTTAGTAACTTCAACTTAAAGGCATTCAAATCACTATTAATGCAATACAAAATCGTAGGTAACTTCCTGCTTTAACGTTGAAGTTACTGAAAATAATTGCGGGAAATTTGAATTTGGTTTACTGGGATTAATAACATAATAGATAGACATACTCCGCGCGTAAAGTACTATAAGTCGAAAAGGCTATTAGTAAGTAGGAAATAAGAATAAAAAAAAAAACACCATATTTTACTTATTTTTAAGTATATATTTGAGAATTATCGTTTTGTCTTGGCGTTATAACACATAATTCTTTTAATATGCTTGTATAATAATATACACGTTTAAGTTTCTGTTTATTTTCAGTTTATTCTTCATATATATATTATATATATATAATGTATAATATATTATGTAAATTTTGAGGACAGAGCTTTTCAAAAGCGTTAAAAATAAGCTAAACCTATACATGTACAATAATGTCACTAACCATTTTTGTGTCATCAGATATTTCTTTTTCTTCTTGTCGCATTTATAGTTTTACTCCTTTCTCTCTCACTCACTCTCTGGTACAAAAAAAAACATCCTGCTCTCACCCCCATTCGCAATAGCAAATCCTCTCGAGTTTGAAATAAATTAATTCCCTTATAAGTATACATTATATGATTATGACGATATAGACAAACCAAGTGAAACAAAATGACAAAATCAAGTCTAGTAAGACTGCAACTTTGAAATTTGGAAGCACCTTTTCAAGAAAAAAAAAGGGAATATTTACATAATTTGTTTATATAAATTCTCATTAATTCGAATTTTTGTAAATTCTTAATTTATAATTACAACTCAGAATTTTCTCTCTATAAGCCGTTAATTTTTTTTCCTTTTGCAATCTCACAGAAGTTAAGGGTATTATACAGTGCATATCCATATATTTTTTACGGCTTCAAAATTTTATATTTCATACATTAGTATATTTTGAAAATCCGCAACATTTTTACGAATAACACTGTATAATATTAACTAATCGCTAATATTAACATAAATTTCATCACAAGTGATATATGATTATATTAAATATACAGAATATTATTAATAATTTTGCGAATATAAAAAATTCATGTTATTGCCTTTCATAAATATTAAATTAATATAAAGACTGTATTGTTGGTTGCATATCTTCGCTTACCGATATACTATAGAACTTCATGGTTATTTTATAATGCAGAATTACAGAATATTAATGTTATCCCGAAAGTAGCCTGGGGCCTGTTTCATAAAACTGTTGTAGTAAAATAATTTACAAGCTACTGTAGTAACATTATACTTTATTTACTCAGATTTTTACTAAAATAATGTAGGATCATTGTCAAATTACATTGTATTTATACATAGATACGAATTATTTCCATACAGTTTTGAAATGAGCAGCCGAAACCTAAAGAAAGTTAACTTTCTTTAGGTTTCGTTTAGAAGTTTTAGAAAATAAACACACACTGTTTGGAAAACTTTCGGCTAATTTTGATTTAGAATGATAAGCAAAAAAAGTGGGAGGTGTCAGGGAGTTTACAGTACCAACATTTTTGAAACGAGCTATAGTAGTAATAAGTTAGAAATTGTGACAATTCACAGCAACCAACTCGTTTCAAAAATGTTGGTACTCGCTGTGGTTAAAATTGCTTACGTGCAGCATTTACCAATTTTGTTATTGCTACACTCTTGATAGTGAAGTTTTATGTTTTGTTTACCTATTAATAATATTATATGACAGTTGTGTCGGTTATATAAGCTAAAATAACCCTAATGGCCAAATTTTAAATTTGCCGCAACTATTCATTGTTTCAACGTTAAAACATAAAATTACCCACCATTTTGTACTACATTAATAGTAATTTTAATGCCTTTACGTTGAATTTACAAAAAATAGTGGCGGGAAATTTAAATTTGGCTATTAGGGAAGTTTGTTAACATTTTGGCAATTCGTTTTGTAACGCTTAAAGCGGTTAAAGCATCTGAAGTGACAAAAATACTTCATTTGTTAACGTAAATAACCTAAACATTTCTATATTAGGTTACAATGATATCATTAATCAAGTGGCTTTCAAAATAAAGTGGATGGTCTACAGAATTTCCAAAAACGATATGACTTTATGAAATGTAACATGTATTCATTATCCTTAAAAAACTTAAAATATTATCAAAAATAGAGATTGCAACTTTTTGACAGATCTTCTTGTATTTATTATACAAAAAAAAGCATTTTTGTTTTAGAAAGACATCTTTTAATCATCATATAGCGTAATTTTTAAAAGATCATCTAGTATCAGATACAAATACAATATTAATAGGTTAATATGAAGATACTTTTTATTATTACCAATTTTTATTATTAATATTTCAAACTTTGCGGCATTTATTTGGCATTAATATTTCAATTTAGCGTTCCTTTTGGCAGACATCTCAGTTCAGCTCATCTTAGTTCAGTTTTGTGCGTTAAGCTACGAGTTACTTATTACGAATGACGCAACCTGGCAACAAAATGAATTTGACATGAGCAGTTCGTAACTTAACGCACAAAACTGAAGTGAGATGAGTCAACCGGTAAATGAAAAGCTAGGTTAATCTACAGTCCATTCATTGCAGCAATACAGCCCTAGATTCGAAAAATTCGCGAGTTGGGTTAATAGACAAGGCCAATTCACACATACCAAACATATTTGAGTTAGCAAATGATATCTATGTTGGATAAAACGAAATGAGAGATTTCCATTCGATATTAAGCCGTGCTGTTGCTACAACATTTTGATAACCAAACTTTTATGCTTATTGCACTGACAATTTATAATTTTATTTTACTCCTACTTTTCCATTCTTCGTTATAATTTGGACACCGATCGCAGCGCCATCTACTAAATTCGGATGAATTTAGAATGAAATGACGTCATACTTCGAAATATGTCATATTTGTTGAAAATCAACGTATGTCACAGACTAGAATAAAAATACTACAAAAACTTTTATTAAGGCTATTTTTTTAATAGAACCCATAATTTAGCTGGAAATCAGGTGTTGCTATACATCTGCCTAACGCTCTGTATATGTTCTCTTACCAAAACATTTGAATATTCTGTATATTCGATCAACCACACGTTAAATAATTGGAAAAAAATTAACTTTCTTTTACAAAAATATTTCTAAATTATCTCATCATTACGCTTCCATAAATACATATCTGCAGCAGCGAAAAAATACAGTAGATGAAATATTTTCTTTCCTCAATTAACACGTTTATATACAATCTTATTAATTATTCAAAAAGTAAACAAGTTACAGTTAGTATATAAACACACTGAAATATGTGTTGCCTATCTTGCAGCACATTGGTGTATTTACGATTTACTAAGGACAAAATTGCTAATCCTTAGGCCGCCTTTAATTTTCGCATTACAATATTATATATATAAAAAAAACTATGCCTTTTCTACACATTACATACCGTCTTTTTTTAGCTATTTTGTCCCAGGTAAATATGTGTATACTTTTCCACTTTTCTCTTATTTCAATAAAATAAAAAAACTTACACTTATCACTTGCATACATAAAAACATACCAATCAGCAGTATAAAACATCCCTTAACTTATGGCGTTTATATTAGACTATTTTATGCATGTATCGTGTATTTGTCTTGTATAAAAAGGTAATGCATATTACTTAACTTATTTACTGGTGTGTTGTATATTGTATAATCGGCGTTTCGTGTCACAGATAACTCATTAATAAATGCTAAATGTAATTCTAAAATAAAGAAAATTGCGTATCGTATCGTCTGTGATATCATTTTCAGTTACAGCTTAATTAATATAAAGTTATATCACTGACAATTTATATATTTATCCGGTAATAATTGTTTTGCTTTAAAATTGATATGACATCAAATTGTTTCTCTAAATTATTACAGCCGTATAGCGAATTAAATATATATAGTCTGTTAAAGTATAATGTTATGATATTATACACCTAAAAACATCTGTTGAATATATTTTTTTTACTTATGTATGTGTACACGAAAGAAATCTATTTTATTACGTCGGGTTACATTATAAAGGCGTCATTTATAGAAATATAATTCAAATTTTTTTTCTGCCTTAAAGATTGGACATTTACTAAAGATAAATACTTTATCTAAGGTAGCATACGGGGTGAATCAAAAATCTGACCAAATTTATACGGTATTGACTCGGTTGATTATAATTAAATAACGGATCGCAAAAAAAAACCGTTCACATAACAATGAAAAGTTTGTATATAAGTAAGATTTTTGACTCACGCGGTAATAATATGCGTTACATATTTCATGTTATATATAATATATGCAATGTATACAAATGGCGCTGTAAAAATAATATAAACGAAAAAGATAATCATAAAACATTGGCCCGCAATATACAATTTTTTTTTCCGTTTTATCTTACAAGATCTCTAATAATCACTGCTTGGCTATTTTAGGTTTTTCATCTTCTCCATATTGCAGCGATGCTGAAGCAGTTGCATTGTGGAGAAGATTTAATAGAAGGTATTTCTACGCTCACGACACAGTATAGAGATATAACAGTAAAGTAGCTATTCGTATTTATGAATGAAATTTTTCGTCGCATTTTAACGACCTTGACTGAGTTGACTATTGAGTGGGCGACCATATTAGGATCAAAATACATTTTTGAAATTGTTGAATACGTGCAGAATTGCTCTGAAAAGCGTCTCAACTGGCCTCAATGTTACTAATTGCTTGCCCAATAGCGTAACGAGTAGTGATGGGAACATATCGAACAAAAGAAATCGATATTATAAATACAAATATATTTTCTACTGATATATGCTGGATGCATCCATATCATTATAACATCGATAAAATAAGATACCTATGTTTTATTTTCTTACAATAAACTTTGAAAATATCCAAACTAAACCAAAAACTCATAAACAACAACAATAATTAAAAAAAAACTATCTGTATCTCCCCTACAAGTAAATATCAGCAATTTTATCAAAATCGGTGGTGACCAGTTGGGTGACCTTGCTTGTCAGTGCTATAGATTTGGCACTATTTTTATATTTAAATAACGCCGGATTAGTGATTTATTTCACCTTATTTGACGGTACATAATATAAAAATACATTTCAAAAATATAGTAAATAACTTCACATTTCGATTTTGAATTATTATTTTGTTGACCTTTTGGTTTGTATTCACAGCTCATTATACTTCTAAACAACTTTGATAGTACAAATGCCCTTCTTAATAAGTTGTAATTTAAAATTAAAATCACAGAATTCGTATTTAGAGATTTGTTTCAATCAATGAGCAACGATTTTTAAGAAATGTATATACAGTGAAACCTCGTTAAGTCGGACCCGTGAACCTGAATCAATTTTGACGGATATTTTTTTTAGAAATGCGCATTGTAATAATAGTGTATATTTGTTTAACATGAGTTTAAAAAAAAACTGTTCGGTTTGTTCTGTGTGTATATTTGTTTATCTATACAAAATAAATGTCATTTTTTGCGTAAGTAAATACTGTCTTATTTTATTTTTATTTTTTACCCTAATGTCCGTGTAACCCGGAATTTCATTAACCTAGTCCCAATTGATCCGGGTTAACGAGGTTCCACTGTACTGATAAAAAAAAACCTTCTTGTACAAAACATTCATGCTAGATTGAAACGTTGATATTTTTAGCCCATCACTACAAACAAGATGCATGTTCTGCATAATACGATTCATTATGAGCGCCAGGATTGTTTTACTACGATTCCAAAAAAAAAAGAAGAGAGGAGCGCGAGAACAGACACTGTCCCTACTGTAATATTCTGTATACTGTGGTTTAGGACCTAAACTAGCTTGGCTTGGCAATTTATACAGGGTGCCGATAAAATAAGGTGAAATATTCATATGGTTGTTATTAAGTGATTTTTTTTTTTAAAACGCAAAACAAATTTTATAAAGCAATGATTATTTACATATATAAAAAAAAATAATAAATAAAATGTAAATTTGCCCTAAGTGGCACCTTAAATTAATTGGAAAATCATTTCATTAACATTTTTGAGTGTTTTGAACTTGATAATAGATAAATAGATAAACCCTCGTCATCAAATATCTCCATAAATTTACATTCAGTAAGATGAAACCGCTTTTATTTTTTGTGTGAATATTGGATTATTTCTTAACAATAAACTCCTGCACAGGTGGATAGGACCACAAAAAACAACTGTATCAAAAAATCCATTACATGATCCTGAAATACTCAAATACATTATACTTTTGTTGAAACACTTTGACAAGCTTGTATACTAACTAGATGTGCTTGTCGAAACTTTGATAATTACAGTCGAAAAATTAAATTTTTAAACATAAATTATAAGCCAGATTAGTTTTCGCCAAGTGTTTACACTAAATATCAGAGTCGGGCATTATTCGAATAAAATTGTTCAAGTGATCGTTTAAATAATGAAAATATCTTGATAATTTATTCAGAATGTAAAATTATTTACAGATAAATATTGGAAATTTATTTTCAATTATAGATAATTTTCATGTGTATTGTTTATTGGCGTTTTATTTTATTTTTTTCATATGTACATATTTATTATAAAAATACATCGAATAGATTTTAATTAATATGTTGACACAAAAAAGAAAGAGCCCAACAGATTAACGCAGAATTAGCGTCGACATAAATGACACTTTTTCCCTTATGCACTTATTATTAAATAAGTTTGATGAAAAAAATACACTAATTCTTATTTTTATCTTTCTTTTATGCAAATTTACAAATATTAATTTCGTATAAAATTCACTAGTCACGAACATTATTAACTATAAATAAATTTATTTAATATGATTAATAAAGATGGAGGATACCTTTATTTATCGTCTATGGATGCAGATAAGAAATATTTTTATTTATCGTCTACGGAAAAATTATCTTTATCCGCTAATTTATCTAAATAAATTTTTGCTCAACTCTGCTAGATATGTGGAATAAGCACCATCTATAATCCTACAAACTACTTAGATTCAACAAACATAGTTACAAAAGAACCACAATAAAATTAAAAATATCCATTCCTGGTTTAGGATGGTAAAAATTTCAATTTTTGATGTTTCATCTGATCAGTAAACTTGAAATTGGAGATAATTAGAATAAAAACAAGAACAAGAACTTGCCAAAGTTTCTAGCATAATGAAGGGCCATTTAAAAACAATGCTCTATTCTCACAGGTCAAATACCTAATGATCTTAAGCATTTCAAAACAAAAAGGCAACGATCAACATGGAGAGGATTGGACACAATTCTTTCGTGTTGATTCTAATTAGATTATTTTTGTCTAAAATAACCATTGCTGAGTGCAGGCATTTTTTTTATTGAAAGAAAATGATCCACAGTGGCACAATAAATGGCGTCTATTGGGAAAAATTATCATTTAAAAAAATAAATTATGATGCCGTGGCTACAAGAACAAAAAATATCAAAAAAGACAGTTATTTTTTTATAAATATACAATTATTAGTGTTTCGGAGTTTTTCAAAAAAAAAAAATCACTGTCATTACGAAGTTATGAATATTGTGTATTAGTTTATCCACACACTGTAGTAATATGTTATATTATTTATATGCATATACGTTTATTTCATATACTTACTTATATTTATTATAATTATAAATTATTTAATATTACGTTTATTAAATATTAGAGCTACTATGTAGGTCTGTTCGTTTGGGCTACACTTTTGCACTGGCTCCTAAATAAAACAGTATAGGAGATTTCTTTCTTGACATCTCTGAGAAAAATAAAACACGCACCAGTATAATCGTTGGTGTAGCCGCAAAAAACAAACCTTATATCATTTACCTACTTAAATTTTAATTTTCTACAGTTGGCATCGGCGCGCGATAAATTGTTTGATTTAATTTTTCCGCTTATCAATTGTTCTTTTGCTTTTCTTTATATTATTTATATCGAAAGTTTTTTTTTTAAAGTTATGTATAATCATAATAAACATCTGCGTACGTGGATACCTCTAAGACGATAGTATAAATGTCAACGTCAATGTCATTTTGTCGCCGGTAATTTAGGTATCTATAATTAATGCGATTGACATATAACAGCTAACAAAATGACAAATACATCTTTTTGACTTTTTTTTTTAGGTAAAATAGATACTTAAAAAGGTGCTCTATGCATGTGGGTATAAGAAGTGCTCAATTTACAGTTATATAATATGGGAATATTTTCTTTTTCTGTCGAGTGAAATAAAAATGAAAAATGAATTATTAGGGTTAAATTAAAAGCATGTGCAAGAATAGGGCGATATTAGCATACGCTGCGTTTCACTTTACCGATAAAATAAGGATGTGATCTTCTATTTATAGAGACAGGAAATAAAAAGACAACTTCTCCTAACTTCGTACACAATTTTATTCGCCATTTAAAAAATAAAAATATATATTTATGTATATGTGATGTGCTGTGCAGTGCGTACTAAGGAACTAAATAAATAAATAAATAATAGAAATCGGGATGAACCTAGACGTATCCATGTGTATTAGTTTACCAACTGCGAAAAATAGTACAAATGTATACACACGAAGGAAATAAGTTGAATTAAAATTAAAAAAAAAATAATATTTAGAAAAGTAAAGCTGCTTTATTCATTTTCATCATCTAAGAAGTATTTATATTAATTATTATGTTCCATATCGTAATAATAATTATTATAATTGCAATATCACGGCTCTGAGCCGCAACGATACATCTTGCACACAACTTGTCGACTAAATTAAAAAACTAAACTTGACACAATTAAGAAAGAAACAACACACACTTAGTCACAAAAAAAAAAATATAAACAAACGAAAATCGTAATCTCATACGCGAATAGAAAACAAAATCATTATGACCAGAGCTAACATTTTTTTTTTTATATATATTATATTTCACGTCGACATTACATTATCTACCGCGAAACATGTTGCTGCATCATTCTTATTAGACTAATAAATAAATACATTACTAGAATATTATCAATCCTCAATAATTGTCACCGAGAATTTAATTAAATTAAGTCAAATCGCTTCGTTTTCTTTCTTTCTTGAATTTTTCTTTTTTTTTTAATATATTTTTAATACCTAATACGTAAGTGTATGTATTATATAAATTATTTACTTATAAGACGATTATTGATTAGATTATTAAACGAAAGCAACATTTCGGTATATAATGTAATAATTAGAATTACACACATCATCCGCTCTCTTTTTCTCACTCTTTCTCTCTCTCGCTCTCTTTCTCTCTTGCGCGCACGTTCTTATATTATATGTATATATAGAATTATGGAGGTTATCCGTTGCCCGGTAGGGGCCGCACTAGGTAGAGCTTTTCACCTTGTTTGTTGGTGTAGATCGGCGCCCTCTGGTAGTGGTCGACGAGTTGGTCGAGGGTGTGGAATTTACGCTGACCTATGCAGTAGAGCGCCCCCTCGACGTGGACGCGGAAATGTTTGTTGCGGCCGGGCGCCTTCAGTGACACGGAATAATCGCCAACCTAAAAATTTTACCATAATATTAGATACAAAATTAAACAAGGTAATTTGAAGAGCATTTAATAGTAATAATAATGTAATATCTTTATTTCCCGTCTCATAAAAAAAAAATACATTAACATACACCTTGCACAACAACTACAGTTACTGCTACATAGCAGCACCTGTTCTTCCACTCAATCCCATTTAATTTATCATATAAATGATAGCCTTTCATTTCATTATAACATGCTATACAAACTAGCAGGTCGGAAACAGGTCCAGAAACCGACATACACTACAAATTACATATTTAAAAATTAATTTTTGTGAAAATAGTTTTTAAAAACTGCCGAAAGGAAAGCCGTTAAGTGTAGAAAAGAGATCGGCGATTGACACATTACACGAGGAAGAGCATTGTGTGTGTGTAATAGTAGAAACATTAGGAGTGACAAAATCTATAGTCCATTACACTATTCGTCGCTACCGAAACACCGGAACATTCTAAAGTTAGGGATTCCAAGGAACGTCCGCGCGCAGAAACCGACCGCCACCCCTCAATGCTGCGGAGCAAGTTGACGTATATTCGGCGTGCGTCGACGGCTGAATTGGATTGCAAGCATTGCAGTCGGTTGACTGCTGGTTGCGAAAATGGAACTTATAGCTAAAGTATTGGTAGCTATTTGATTAGAATAGAAATCAGACGCCGAATATTTTATGGTAGTGGCTGATAAATACAGATATTCAACCAATAACTTATTTTTAAGTAGACATAGGAAAGGGCATACAGTGTTGCCAACTCGTGGGAAATTTTGAAGTCGAAGGGAAAAAGGGAAATAGCATGGTATTCGTGGGAAATTTTATTTTTTTGCTCAGCTATGTGCCAAAGGTTATTTAATCAAATTAATGATTCGTTAATCGGTTTGAATAATGGTTTGTGAAGCATTTTAAAAGTAAAATATTTAATTAACAATAGAATTGCATATCGTGCAAAGACGCCGTTAGAATACAAATGCATGCTATTCTATATATCAGAAATTATCTACTAATAAATTATTTGTTTACGTTACTTATAGAATGGTGCGACTATACTATCTCACTACTTTATTTTACTAGTATAGGACTGGATCTCAACCCGTCATCACGAGATGCGCAAGAGCATACCTTATATATTTGTACCATGGTATTTGCTGTGTTTCTGTATTCGTGGGAATTGTTAAAAAAAAAGGGAAATTTTGATAGTTCTCGTGGGAAGATCTATGTTTAAACGTTGGGAACACTGAGGGCATATCTACAAATTAAAGTCGAGTTGAGTATCTGCGTTTATATGACCAGAACTTTTTGAAATGTCGTTCCACTTATTAATATCAAGAAAACACCTTGTAATAGGTACAGATGGCCAACTTCTTCACGAAAAAAAAAAAAAATGCATGACGTTGAGATAACTTGATATAAACAATATTAAAGGTAAGAATATTGTTAATGTTTCTGTATATATTTGCATGTTTATAAAAAAATAATTTACTTGTGTTCCATCTAACCCTATTACTTTGAATTACTCATTAGTTTTTTTACCGACTTTAACAGTTTCCGCTATTTCCGACAGTTGTATCTAACTTTACAAATTAACGCGCATTGCGCATGACAAAAGCGTAGAACTTTTCGCGCGTAATTCTAGACAGCATTATCATCATTGTCTTACCGCACATCACGCGTGTATTTAAAAACATGTTTAAGCTAAAGAAAATGTTAGTTGCATAGTTAAAAACTAGTGTTAAGTTGTTAGTGTGGTTCAAATAAACCATTTAAAAACGTACAACAACCTATTCCTAAATGAAAAGAAGTGAAACTCCAGCACAAAACTCTACAAATATATTGGAATAAGTATGATCAGAATGTTACTGTTACAACTACAATTTGGAAAAACTTGGTAAGCACGAGTTCTTCTTTGGCTGTAACATTTCCAAAATGTTTTAAGTAATGTTGTTCAATTCTCAATTCGATTTTCTTTATTTCGTTGAGAATTTGTCGTCATCTCTCTGCTATCATATTAGATGCAACATCTGAAGTAATCTCTCCAATATAGTAAATACAATAGTGAATCGAACTAAATAGTAATGAATAAAAAGTGAAAAATCATCTAGATTATATGCAGGGCTGAACAAAAAATGATTTTTATTAAAAAAATAAAAAAAAAACCTTTTTTTAAGTTAATATAAATTATTTTAATGGATTTAAAGTAAGTCTAAAAACTATTGCAAGAAAATACCATTTCCATTCAAAGGAATGGAAGGTGGAAGTAAATAGTTGTAATTTTTCTTAAGATCATAAAGAGATGAGCTGGAAATTAGAGAATAATTACGCCTTGAATAAAAAAAATAGTTTCAATTAATTCATTATTTCAATTTTAAAAATCAAGTAATTTAAATCATGATTTTAATCGTGATTTCAATCAGTTGATATAAATCAACCGAATCCTGTTTGTATGTATAGAAGTTCTGCAGAAATCTTCAACTCATTATTTTAGGGGCATAATCTTTATAACTTTTGAATAAGGAATAATAATTGGAATAAAAAAATAAATTATGCCATTTTGCGGTAATTTCAGGAACTTCAAAATATTTTTTTAGAATGTTTTCATGACTACATTTACTAGTATAATTTTTTTTTTGTTCTAAGTGACCTGTCTCAATGAATTAACCTGTACAAAACCCCACAGAAACAGTTTAGACCATATTTAGTCGAATTAACAATGTGTTATAACATTACCTAAACTCGATTTGTGTAGTGTAATTATTAATAGTAGTTCTAACTGTTAGTTTTATATTAAGGATTTGTTGTGCGCGGACCACACGCATTGTTATTGCGTGTAACCACCCTTACTTTGACATTCACCGCCAATTCTACACTCCAATACATATTTATTGTTTTATAACTTTAGTACCTTCCAATCGCATAATTCCGACTCTTAGTCTGTTTGTTTACCAAAACATGCAACAGCGAAGGACCACCAGTTGCGTTCGATTCTGGGAAATATTGCCGACCTAAAGGGTATATAAGGATGCCCCTTCAGGGAAACAAAGAGAATCATCCTGTTGTCCAAACACTCCGTGTATCTCCGCTGTTACCTGTGTTAGACAAGTGATTTGCAAATTGTCCTAAGTAAAATTAGTCTTTTCGAAACCGCGTATTGTATTTCTGTGTAATAGTGAGTGTTTTATTTAAACCCGGACAAATGAACAGCACAACAAAGGAAACTATATCGCCGCTGTAATAAGACTGTAAAGCGTTCTCTAGTAGGTTATCACCAAAAGTTGTTAACAGAGTTCAAATCACTCTTTAATCTTTTAGGAATACGAACAAAACGTTTCAGTATGAATAATATTGGCTTGTAATTTGGCGCGACAAATCCTCACATTATAGCATGCCACCTAATGTTTAAAATATTTCAATGAATTAATTTTTTGCTTATTTCCATTTTCGTTTATAGGCTTATTAAATAATAAGCGAAAAAAAGCATTTGCATCATTCCCGAAACTTTTTAGATATTTAAATATTAAAGAACAGCGCCATCTGTCGATCTCCGCCATTTTAAACTTACGTTAGTCTCACTATCTCGAATTAAAAAGTCTCCATCGTGGCCGTGATTGTTCAGCAAATTATCGCACTGATTCCTAGTGATGTTACCGAAATACCAAGGTTTCCCCATCAGATGGGGCCTATCGGGCATGCCGTCGGGTTGTCGCTCGGCCGGCTCCATGCGCTCCCTTCGTTCTTGATACGGTTGCGTCAGGTATTCGGACAGTTCCTGGAGGTAGTTCCGCGGTACCAACCCGATTTGACCTTGGGCGTTGCGCGCTTTATACCTAAAACAGACAGACGAAAAAGAATTTCGTTTGTAAAATCGAGGATGGAGGGGGTAACTGACCATTCCGGGTCCGAAAGCGGTCTATCTAATATCTCTAAGCGGTCGCCCTTCTCGAAGGATAATTCCTGATCGTTCGTGGACGTGAACGAGTACAGGGCTACCATGATGTCGAGGACGTTTTCGGCCATAGCGTATGTGTGTAGGGTGTCGTCCGCGTCGCCTTCTTCTTGGGTGTAATTGGAGGGAAACCAACCGACCATGTTGCCGCTTTGACCGCGCCACCACCCTAAATTAAAATTAGAATAAAACGTTTTTTTTGTTTTTTTTCCCTATTGGCAACATCGGAATTGGATTCAAGAAACTACTTCATAACAAAGGTTAACGATAAATTTATAGCGCCACCTCTTAGATCACGGGACTACTCATAGAGGGCAGTAATGTACGAGGCGTCAATCCTCAATGGAAATTTCTAGCGCGAATCCACTGGAACATTCAAGAAACGTGTAAACTTCTCCAGAGTTCAACGTGGCAAATATATAGTAAGCGCGCGCGAAGGGGGACGACATGACAAGTGACAAAATTGTCACTTTTTTGACATTGTTGACACTGGACGAATGACGGAAATTCTGTTAAAAAACTTATTTATTTTAGGTTTACATGTGTAAATGATACATATCATTTATGAAATTTAATGCCTGATTATTCAGCAAATTATTTAAAATGACAAATTAGTAGATGAACACTAAAAACAGGACTGAGGAAGATAATTGTATTATAGAAACGTATCCGATTAAAACAAATTACATGTTCCAATAAATTTTTCTTTTAATATAAAGCCTTTATTGCCACAAACTATTACGAATTTATCAATTCTAAGGTTACTAAGAATAAAAGAAATTTTAATTTTAAACGCAAAAAAAAAGCGGTAGAAAGAAGTCAGGTTTAACAGATAACAGTGAATATAAATAATAATAATAAATATACATATTAGTAATTAAGTGAACTACTTTAATAAGTGTTTTTAAGTAGTGTTTAGTTATGTAGTAATTAGAATTAGTTTTTTATTAGTTTATTATTTCCCGAGTTCAATTTAATTTGTATTACAATTTTGTTCGAAAGCTACTAGATTCCTAGAAAAGGAAATTGATTGATATAATTGTTATTTTTTCTGGTAGTATACTAAAATACATGGCTAAACAAAATGTCAACGCTTTTAAAACATCAATTATAAAGAATTGACGAATGAATCATATTTACATTAAAAAAAGTGCGTTCTTACAAAAAATAATAAGGCAATGGAATTTTCAAAAAAGTAATAGATTTTTTACAAAACCAATATAAAGAATAAATAGCACTGATTGTAGGTATGCGTGTCTAACAGAAATAATTGGTGTCTAATCTGCGCAAATAATAGATACATAAATACGTTATAATTTGCAAACGAGGGCGAACATAAGTTGATACACTACAGTGCTCATAGATGGCGTTTTTTTCGTTCTTTTCCGGACCAACCAAATTAATGACATGAAAGTCTCTAAATTAACCAAACGGTCAACTGCACGCTAAATACGTCCAAATAACGTGGCCCGGTATCCAAATAGCGTTGAACACACTATTTAACGTTTAGCGTTATCGTAATTGATACGGTAAGTTGGTAAAATAACAGTATAAGTATTTATAAGGTTTATACTATGGTAAAACTCTCTAATGTCGTTCTTTTACACAAAAGTTTACGTGAACTGTTATAAAGTTTTATTATTTTTTTTTATTATTAATTTTGATTTTCTTTTTCATATTTTTTCCTTCTGTGTGTAAATAAATAATGTTTTACGTAAACGATATTTTTTTTAACATACCTACTCCAATTATTATTTAAAAAAAATAATAATACTGTTAAAGAGCTATTTACCATTTTTCTGCTTCCACATATTATAAATGCCTGATGGCACATTTAGGTGTCACCAAACAATATGTCAATATCTATAAGGGCCAAAATTATGAAAAAAAATTACTAATATTCTCCTCTTAATAATAAATAAGATCGAGTCAAAATCAAAAGTTAAGATCTAATGGACATGCTCTTGCGGAATGGAGCAGGACTTTACGATCAATAGTTTGCAACAAATTGACTTACCGTCGTTACTTTTCTCCAAAATGAGTATTCTAGATCCTTTCACGAGAGACAATTCATCCGCCTGTTGCGCCTGATAATTGTATTTAACAACGGCGACCCCGATTGCCTCCACGGGATCAGCTGGGAGCCGCCTCGCCATGTTCGGAGATTCGATCGTCCTGGAGGGTGAATTATTCGAGGGCAAAGTCTTCGAACCCGAGCCCTTCTTCACCTAAATTTAAAATATTTAATGTGTATAGGATATATGTATACTAAGAAAAAGAACCGAACATGAAGGCAATACCGAGAAAAGCGTTCAAGATAATAAAGAACATATGGGGTCTTGAAATGAATACCTGTGAAGAAAAAATGTCGGTATTAAAGGTGAAAGAAAAATAAAAATGCGAAAGATATACAAGGTGAAAAGTTGCAAGCTGGGGATTGCATTGTGGGCGACTGGAAATGGGAAGGACTTCAGCTGTAAATTTATTAACGTTCGGCGTATTGTCATAGCTCAGCCGAAGTGAAATGAGCGTGATATTTTTTTCTCGCTAGACCTCACTCTTGAATTGCTATCGGACTTATTATAAACACGATTTATGAAGTTTGTGAAAGTAATATTAAATCCATCAATACATTTGTATTAGTGAAAAGGGAAATAATAAGACAATACTCATTTGATAACTAAAATCCATTCATCCTTCTTTTCTATTCATACTTATTTTTATATCGAAGCATCAGATAATGTAAACTATATATTTCAGTGATAGAGATCATAAACAATATCAACAGAGCAACAAAAAAGAATCAAAAGGAGTTTTAAAAGTCAATAATCAAATATAATAATAACAGTAGATTCTAAAAAGTATAACAATAGTAAATGAAGTACCTAATCGTCGATAATAGTATATTATTGAAAAAATATTCATGTTCGGGATATTTATTAATCATTAATTCACAAAATTCCATGCGACGGTAATAATCGTCGGGTAAGAAGTTCTTGGAATGTGCTAATTTTGTACGATCGAGATTTATTTTACGTAAAGGTTTAAAGCAGTGGTTGCACTAATATTATATTCGCCAGCAATTTGTCTAGATGTCATATTTGGATTTAATTCCACATGAATTTTGATATCACTGGCATTTTTCGCTAGGATATTTTTATTTTTGTTATTTATTAAGCTAAAAGTTATTTCAAAACGTCGGAGCGTATTACAAATAGTAATCACGCTAGGAATTGATCTTTTTGAACAATTTACTACAAATAAATCGTGTGTAACTGCTGTTGAATTGCCACCGTAAAATTGTTTTACTATAAATAGTTGTTAGTTGATGTGTATTACGTATGATTTGTTCCGCCCACCTCGCAGTAGTACGGTATGAGAGTTTCACTGAATTGATTTAAATTAAAAAAAAATCGATGTGAGGATAGCATTTTGTAGTAGTTAGACAAGGGTAGGGAATAGCAGTGAGTGCTTGCCGTTAGACAGTGATAGCATACTGATTAGAGATGGTATATCGAATGTATATCTGACACATTAATCGTCCAGCAGAATTGCGTATTTTTCAACTTTGTTGACTGTATAAATAGTTTATGTACCGACAGGTCTAGTGATTAAGATAGGTATCAATGATAATGGTAGCAATAAGAAAACAGTAAATACAATAATAGAAGCAAATGGAGGCAAAAATGACGGGAATGGTAATGGTAGGGAAGTTTGTGATATTCGAGAAAATAGAATTAATATAACAAATGAAATTGACGGCAACGACAATAATACAAAAATGGAAATAAATATAAATGAAGAAATAGTCAAAGGTGTAAGCAGCGGTTCGAAATTAGATAGAAAATCAAGGATCGCATGAATTAACAACTAAAAGTAATAAATAAAAAAAACAAAGAACACTTACACTTACTTTCTTTTTAATGCTATCGAAAAGAGACGGTTTCTCCTTCTTAACATAATTACTGGGGACGTAACCGGACTGATTCTTAGAGTTCTGAACCCGCCACCAGTGTTTCGAGTCGTCGAGGAGGATGCAGCGTTCGTTCTTGCGCAGATCTAACTCCTGCGGACCCTGCGCTGTGTAATCGTACTTCGCAACGACGTAACAGATGTCATCTTGGCTGATTTTGCCTGGAAGGAAAGATGAATAAGTATCTGTGTATTATATCCTACTACATGCAATAGTCGGCATATATTATATATTTGTGGTATGGTAAACACTTTTTTTAATTCTCAATTATTGTTTTTTTTTCAGTTGTCTGGGGTTGATATAAAAAATGTCCCTAGATTTCGTGAATCGGCTACAACTCTATTTGTCTATCATCGTGCGATTTCCCATTGGTATTTACTGCCGTTATTATTAGTTTCAACATTAAACATAACCAATAAAACGAGAAACTCAAATGTAAAGAGAGACCAAATGAAATAACAATTCTGGACCAATTCCGGTCTAACGAAAATGAAAAATCCGGAAAAGAAAAATCTGTTTGGATAGTTCTTTTCGGTCAAACCTTTTATTTAATATAATATTTCTTTCGAGGTTTCAATTGCGATAGTATTTATGTCATTTATAATCTGATTTGATAAGGCGGCATTCAATGTTTTTTTTTCAAATTTGTTTTATAGCAACTCTAAATGACTAAATAAATTAATAAAATGAACTAGAGTAAATATCAAGTAGATAGATAATACGCTAGTTATAAAATAATAAAAAAAAATCATGAAATCTACTACTATATTATAATATCAAAAAAATATTAAAAACTAAATAAAGATGTAAATACCTTTAGAAGGTGTACTATCTTTTATATTAAAATAAAAAAAAATAAAAAGCATTGCCATGCTAGTTTAATTACGGAAACTATTCTTTGTCTTTTAGACTAGCTTGCACTTACTTACGTAAGAAAATACCAAATTATTATAAAAATTTGTAAAATGAACTTAAAAAACTTATTCTATGGAAACCAAAAACATGGCGTCGAAAAAACTCTAAAGACAGCGAGTGTCTCTATTCTATTACCTTTGGTTGTTAGGAAAAGGTTGTTGCAACTGTCAAACAGTAAATACATTTTAATTTCGATAGCTACCTTAATTTTACATTTTTTACATTATTTCCTAAACGAAGCCTGATCGAAAAAAAAAATATATTCTTTGTTTTATGTTTAGAAATCGATTTTATACACAAAATTTAATTTTGGCAATCTAATTACTGAACACCTTGTATATACAGGGTGAGTGTTTAATCTTGAGACAACGGAATATCTCTAAAACACTGCATCAAATCAAAAAAAGATCTTAATAAGATTTGTTATAATGTAGGGGGCTCATTGAATAGTGCCGAACTCGATCCCCCACCTTACCCTCTTTGGCATGTTCTTATGCGTCTAAAGCAACCAATTTTAAGATGAATTCATTAATGTGAATTGGTAAGGAATTTTTTTTGTAAAATTATGTACGAGTTTCCTAGACAGCACGGCAGGCACCGAAAGAGTATTTTCAGTAGTTAAAATCAAAAAAGGCTCTAATTAAGTTGTGAAGCTTAAAGTAGCGTTTGGGAAATTCTACGATTAAATTTTCGGACACAGCAAGAATCAAAGAATAGGAAAACCAAATAGCGTCAATCTTGCAAAAATCAATTTCAGCCGCCATTTTGTTACATACTGTATAATTTATGTTATGTGTGCCTATTATTTCTATTCTATGATTTGGAATTTTGCTTTCTGTTTTTTTTTTCTCGAATGTTGGAGTGTGTTTTCGTTTATATGTGAATGATTTTAATTTTAATTCTTGAATACACACATACATTTTTTAAATTTCGCGCACAATGTACAAAACAAAATGGTAGGTCATCAAAAACTTTCCCTAAAAACCTACCTATAAAAACGTGAATGACGCTACTTGGTCTATCTATTACTTTGGCAAGGATAATAATTGTTGCCAACATTTTAGTGTGTGTAATTAACATTATTTATATGACTTATTATTATGAGTTACGGGTTCAAATCCCGCTCTGCTGAATTATGATGGCTGAAGAACTAAATTGCTTCGAGTTTCTCTACAATCTCTATATCTTAAAACAAATATTTACTTGGAACTAACAATCGTGAAGAGAGAATATTCTACTTATTAAGGTCTTTTTGGCGAATTTGAACAATTCTTTTAATACTTACATAATAAAAGAACTGTTTATATTCTGCAGGAAAGTTTGATAAAATTGTAAGATTTAAAAAAGAAATCTACAATAACAAAAATTAAATTAATAAAGATCTATGGTGATTAGTGTTGCTAATTTTAAGTAATTTCCAGGAAAAAACTAAAAAAAATTAGAACCTGTCAAAAACAAGGTAACAAAAAGGATATTTGGAGGTAAATTACTTAGTTGGAGTGGGAAGATAGAGAAAACGTAATATCGCTGGGGAAAAAGGACCGATAATAAGCGATATTGTCAAAATTCACTCAATACATTGAATCAGACATTTGCAAAATGAATCATAAGGGAAAAGAAAAAGTTATAGAGAAAAACTTATAGAGAAAAAAAACTTTGAGCAAGATAAAGATTTTGAAGAAAGAGATGTCCAAAAAAATAGTAAGAAAGTAGCAAGACATTACAGAAACTAATATCCAAATAAACAAAGCTTAAATTTTCCATAATTACTTTGAGTAGCTTCAACATTAAGGAATTAAAAGGTTCGTTTTCAACATGAATTAAATTCAAAAATTTACTACTAGCTAATCTACTAAAAAGAAATTAAAAATTGGCAATTTATTCAGCCCTCACATTATAAGTCAACCCATTGTGTATTATTTTTCGTGGAGGAATCCACTTAGACCCCTTTGCTATTTCTTAAAATAACTAAACAGGAATCTATAAGAGGAAAAGATTGCCTGTGATTGACCCATATGGAACAGAGAAAAATTGTGTTGGATACAACCCATCCTCAATCTTAGTGATGTGATTAATTTTTAATTCTTATTCACTTAAAGTTTAATCAAACATATAACCTCACTTTTAGTTTTCACAATAATTTTTTTGAAAATTACCGCCATATTGGCGGTCACATGACACCAATAAAAAAAACTACAATCCCCCAAAAAAAAAGCGTTTACCATAACACAACAAAAAATCCCGGGAGCCAAAATCCAAATGTTGCAAACTTTATGCCGGTCACTGTATAAAGTATGCTTTTAATATCACATTGAATCGCACAAAACAATACCATGTCTGTTCGGGGCAGCCATGAAATTCGATGGGGGCTTTCCCAGGTAGCTGCTCTTGTTTTGTATCAAGCCGGTCTCTGTCGTCGAACGCATTGACTTGATGTCCAACATTACATAAATAGGGTGTCAAGTACTATACTCCACATTCATGCTCTCTAATCTACAAAAAAAAAAAGAAAAAATGATACTATGCTAAAAAATGAAACAGATAAAAAAGAAAAACATACGAATTAGCAAAGAAAATTCATGCCCATGTAAAGATCTCTAATGTAAACAAAACGGATTTAAATCTACTAATGCATCATCTGGTACTATCATGTTTATTATCCAATTTGTATTCAATCAAACGTCTAGGTCACCACTGTGATAGAAAGTGGACAATACTAGTCCTCTCCAGCAGCGAAAAAGAATGGATTTACTCGCGAGATATTTCAGGATTTTCACTAAACTATGCAACACACACAAAAGTACGATTACCACAACAATACGAGCTACGGTACGATGAGAAACAAGCATTTATTTTGCAAGCACTATACGGGGGGGTGGTACCCAATTATTGGAGCGTACTCCTGGCGTATACGCCATGGTATCGGGCCGAAGACGACTCCCCCTTGTTACTCACCAATTTTCAGGCTAGACATATTCCTTTTAAATTCATATGTAGACGACGCGAACACTAATATCACATAAAATAATATCCACTGGCAAGTCTCCCACCCTCTCCTCACTGATATCGGCGCATCGGGCAGCTATCATACAACCACAGCCAACTTGTTCCGAGTAGAGAAAGCAGATGGCATAATTTTGTTTCTCACGAGTCCCAATTTGAAGATCGTAATTTCACTAAATTATTATCGTTACGTAATTGCCGATTTGTAAAACCGGCGATTTAAACAGGAATCTTATCGCTCCCCGTTTCTAAATTATCGATTTGAGAACTTAATATCCGCCTTTTTTGAGAGTCGTCAAATTGGCAATCAAACGATTTAAATTTCGCGCCAACAAAATCGTAGCAAATTTTGAAAAATCATATTATAATTTCCTTCACATTTATTCAGAAATAGCCACAAAAAAAATGATGCTAATATTTTCTCTACATGTAAAACAAGTAAATAATCCTAAAAATAAAACTATGTTTAACAAAGACATAAAATACGTTTTGTCGTATAATAAAAAAGGACCGAAAAGGGTGCAAAATAATTTCGGTTTGGTAATCAATAAATATGAACCGAGAATGCGTATCATTTATATTATTCATAAGAATAATTTCTGTAAAAAATAAATCTTAGTCGTACGTATAAAGCAACTAATTTCAATTTATTTAAAAAAAAAAATATTCATAAGGAATAAACACCAACCAACCCAATTTTTCCCGTACAAATTTAGGTAGAAACATCCTCATTTCATAGATGGCGCTTCGGCATATTTATTTAATTAAGTGGACTAAATTAATTCTGATTAATTTGGGTATTTGTTTCCTAAAAAATTCTTGTGAAACAAGAATGAATAATAGCTACTGAAAAATCAGTGTAAAGGTGCGATTTTGAGGTTATGTATGAAGTATTTTTGACTTTTCTAACCTGTAGAAGTGCGTGTCCTTGATAAGTAAACTAAGCGCTAAATTCGAATGTAATAGATTTACTTGCGCGTTCTTTTCTATAAGAAGCATGAATTCATATGAGTTGATCACAATGATAAAATCATAAATAATGTAAATTATCCTCAATTATTTTATAACCATTGGATACAATATTATGGAATTGTGGCTTGATTTTTGGACTCTTATGTTATTGCCCACATAACCAAATTTAAATTGCCCGCCATTATTCTTAGTAACTTCAACATTGAAACTTAAAATTACCTAGCGTTTATTACAACATTAATAGTTATTTTAATGCTTTTACGTTGAGATTCACTAAAAATAGTGCCGGGAAATTTAAATTTGGCTATAAGGGTGTTGTACTCTCAAAGTATTTTGTCTTTGTCAGCACTGCAATTACTGCTACGTATTTTACTTTAAACAAAATATATACGAAACCATAGCCTAAATTTGCTTGATGTATTTATTACGTCAATACATAAGATAAGTATATATTTATTGCATTTTTGTTTAAAAAAATCTCTTGGTATTTCGTCCAGTTTCTGGTAGAGGACGCTGCATTCGATCGGTGTGAAATTTTGCATTAGTGACTTGTGTCAGCTTGCGTCGACAAGTAAATTTATGACATTGGCAATACCTGTTAAACACACCATCAAATAGTTTTCGTGCCGCTAGTTTTGCGAAAGATGATTTTATAAGAACTAAGAGAGGATATAAATTAGCAATATTATATTACTGATTATGTGATGTGGTTGTACGGCATCCTCTCGTAAATCGTTATATGTTAATTGTTCATAATTACCGAAGCCGGCATATTTAATACGCGGTTACCACATTGTCAAATTGGTCGAAAAATGGCGTCCGAATCGCACTACAAGAACCGAATGCAAGTTTTTAAGAACAAAGGGAAGGATCAAGATGTAAGTAAATTATCTTAAAACAGTCCGTATTAATCCCTTTAAGGCGGCGATAATCGTATAGAAGTAGACTCGCTGTTCCCTGCTTACCGCGACCGTTCTAAAGGTCAATATCTAACACATGTCAAAATGGTTAGGATTTCCCTGACCTTTTTTTTTTCTTTGTTTTCATTTTAAATGTCGAAAATGAGATTTTCCATGAGTATGTCAAGTTTCATCGCTTACGATAGTTACAATAATATATTTAATTAGCCCGATACAGTAGTGTATATAACAAGAATAACTCACTTGTGAGCGTAGAGATAAACTATGTTAAAAAGTAATTTTTGGTAATATTTCATGGGTATCTAGAGATGTATCCAAAGGCAATGGTTGGAACTACATAATTATTTGCTATAATCAAAGTGGAAACAATTTTCAGATGGTGTAGAACTTTAGAATCTTATTTTAACCGTATATTACAATGCTGAAAAAAATTCTATAAAAACTTTTTGATTTTGCAGTTTGAGGTCTTGTGTATCCTTGGTAGATTTATTACATTACATGATGCAGAAATGCAGCCAAGAATTTAGTATGGTGAAATATTCCAAAGTATTTTTTTACTATTTTTTTTTGGTCTGCCAGTGAATGAAAATTTCTATCTATTTTTTTCTAAATTTCAAAGTCTATTTCTATCATGTTTCTAAGTTCTTGTCTTGTTAAATGATGTAGATTTTATTCCGAAAGTCATGTGATCAATGATTTGAGAACTTTGGAGGGGTTTCAGTATTTTCATGTTAATGTCAGGGGATGAACTCACAATTGGGGAACAAGGCAAGCACAAACATAACAATCAACATAACAAAATCACTGTCTGTTGGTATTCCTATTTTCAGAAAATTATTTAAGTCACTCTTATCAACAGTTTTTTTTTAATTCATTTATTGAAATAAATCGTTTTGGCGCCATTGATTTGAATCACTCCTCTGATTTTTATTTGCAGATTTTGGCGTTATTTAGCTTGCTTGTATCTGTAGTCAGTAGTCATGTAGCTTTCGGGATTAAATGAAGGGTCTGAATGATAAAAATAGGCAAAACTTTAAAATACATACTTATATGCATAGGGTGCAGTAAGGTAATTAAGGTATGCTAGATATATCCTTTTTAATAATTATGTTAATAGTGTATGTTTAGAAGAGATACGAATATTGTGTAATATTGGGCATTTTACAAGAAAGATTGCACAGTAAAATTTACATTAGAGGTATAATAGTACACAAAAGTGTAATTGGTTCCTGATTGGTCCAATGATTCAACAAAATATTATAAACCGAGTGGTTGAAATTTTCTAAGTGAAAACTCGGTCAAATTGATCGAAAACACATGAATGCTCTTGTACATAACATTCTTTGATCGTATAATGTGATCTAAGATGAGGTTAGTGCTAAGACGAACTAGTTTTAATGTGGAATGCGATCATAACAGCATTCGACATTAAAACTATATATACATCATACGGTCAATTGTCTGTTACATGTCGCAGTAACAAATGTTTCGCATTCATAAGGGATGTAATAAATCTTAACAATTTGAAAATATGTGTGTGACACTACCCAGTTACTAAGTTGTAATCAAGATTCCTAATATATGTAGATATACATGTCCATAAGAACTTATTAATTGTTTTATTAAGTTTTACTGTGTGATCCAGCGACTGGTTTTGACTAATCCTCAGGTTGGGTTAGAGTCTACTATAGTTAATATGAACTTGGTTCAAGCACTTTATTAAGAAGCTTCATTTTGAACTTCATCATTTTCACTACTGTGGAGTCTAAGCGAGCCTAAGGATGACTTTTTAGTTGAAGCTAGCCGTTAGAACTCGCAGTAAAACTTAATAAAACAATTGGGAAGTGCTACGCATTTTATCACGAAGGGTTACTAAACATTGAACCGTATTCTACCCTAATAACAAAATTTAAATTTCCCACAATTATTTTTAGTAACTTCAACAGAAAGACATCAAAGTAACTAGTAATCTAATACAAAATCATTGGTAATTTCGTGTTTCAATGTTGAAGTTACTAAAAATAATTGCGGGAAATTTAAATTTTGCTACTGGGTAGAAACTGAAACGGTATCTATAAAAAAAATTGAAGCCGACTACAAACAGGCAAGTAGAAATACTGACGCATTTTTGTTTTTTTTTTCTAACACGTTAGAAGAAATAAAAATCACTAATTACTCTAAAATTTGAAACAAATCTAACAAGCATCTGAAATTGGTTGCAAAAAATTTACGTTTGCGCTACTGTGCAATTTCTTGTTTTTGGTTGTGTTTTTTGTTTTACGTGTGGGCACAAATGATAATTGGCGCAACGACGGAATGCAAATAGAGTTGCAGCCTAGGCACGTATACAGAGAGGAGAGGGGAAGGGTAATAAGTTTCCACTCCTGTTTATTCCTCATGATAAATAATGACTGATAGGGGAAAAAAAATGTAGTTAAAGTTTTTTAGTTTCCTAGGTATCCGTGAAATTTACTTTCTAATGTAGAATACATATTAGTCATTATTTATCATGAGGAATAAATCCCCATCTTTATGCGTATTAAGTATTGCGCTATATGAATGAATTAGCATATTTTTACTGTATCTTATAGTTCGTTTAACGTGCAATGGCTAATCTGTTTTTATTGTTTTTCTATTTATTATGAGTAATTACTAGTTTATTCCTTCTCCTTCTCTTCTCTCCTTCCCCTCCACTCCCTTTTTCTTCCTCCTGTTCTTTCCCTTCCCCTCCTCCATCACCCTCTTCCCTCACTGCATTTTCCTCTCCTCTCCCAGATGAGGGGAAGATTCCCCTCATCTCCCCATTCCATTTCCCCTCCTTTCCCACCCCCCTCGCTCATTCCCCCTCCTCTCCCACGCCCCTTCCCTTACCATTCTCCCCCTCCTACCATTTCTCCTTCTCTCCATTCTCCACCTCCCATTTCCCCTCCTTTCCCCCTTCTTTCCACCCCACCCCTCTCTCCTTTCCCCTCCTTCTCATTCCTAAGCCCAAGCTGTATACGCGTCTGGTGAAGTCAATCTACCAAAGTAAATATGAATTAGTGTATAACCAATCTAAGAACTTTTTTGAAACTAACTTCAGAACCTTTCGCTTAATTACGATGTATACAAACGAGATAAAATGAAACAAAAATACGTCACCTTGTATAGCTTCAATAACAATTATTAAACGTCACATGCGGTTGCAGTTTCGTAGGCATTAATTATTGTTGATGGTTGATTTTACATTAAAAATTTTTGCGAAAAATGAGAAGTACATATGTCGTCATATTCGTTTTGAGCCCTGGAATCGTCGGAAGAGTCTATTATACTAGCTTTAGGGGCGTTTCTGTCACTTTGACAGAAGTATTTAATGTAATTTCTATCGTAAAGAAAAATTACCCCCACCACTGATGACTTTAGTTCTTCTATTCTACGTCGACATTACAATGACACATATGAACTTCGCATTTTGGGTTCACTCTACTTGTACCCTTTTTTATGAATACAAATGTACATTTACTATTATTTAATCTCTAACTTCATATTAGGAGATGCGACGTAGGAGAAACGAAGTCACTGTCGAACTTAGGAAAAACAAAAGAGAAGAGACCTTACAGAAACGGAGAAACGTTCCGGTGACCGATTCCACTGACGAGGACGATCCAGAAAGGTCCAATATAAAATTAGAGGATCTAGTTGCTCAAGCCGCCGTGATAGACAACCCTGGATTGCAGTTGTTGGCCGTTCAGACGGCCAGGAAGCTCCTGTCGTGCGACAGGAATCCACCGATCGACGCCCTGATCGCCAACGGCATCCTACCCATACTGATCCGATGTCTGGAGTGTCACGATAATCCGGCGTTGCAATTCGAGGCGGCGTGGGCGCTCACCAACATAGCGTCCGGCACGTCACCGCAAACGAACAAGGTCGTGCAAGCGGGCGCCGTGCCTCTGTTCCTCCAACTGTTGCACTCGCCTCAGCAGAACGTCTGCGAACAGGCGGTGTGGGCTTTGGGTAATATAATCGGGGACGGGCCGCATTTAAGAGACTATGTCATAGAGTTAGGTGTCGTTCAGCCGTTATTATCATTTATTAAGCCGGAGATACCGATATCCTTCCTGAGGAACGTCACGTGGGTTATCGTGAATCTGTGCCGAAATAAAGATCCCCCGCCACCTATTCGTACCATCAAGGAGTTACTACCCGCACTCAACGCTCTGATCCATCACTCGGACACCAATGTGAGTTGATGGGAATAGATATGCTGTCATAATTGTTGGCTAAAAATCCTATAAACGTCTACAGCGAGTAAGCCTATCAATTCTAACCGATAACCGTTACACCGCAACGAGGTAAGCCGTTAAATCGCAACGGTTAAGTTAACACGGCTATCCGTTGCAGCAGAACGGCTATCGGTTTTAATGTATCGGCTTACCCTTTGAGAGCGTGGCCAAAGACAAAAAAAAAACACGAATATTAGGGATAAAAATAAAGGGCGACTCCTGTATTACATTTTATGGAATTTTGGCCCAGAACAGTTACAGCATATCTACTAATTAAATACGTGCATATATTTTATTTGTTTTTTTTATGTTTATTTGCAGATTTTAGTCGATACGGTATGGGCATTAAGTTATTTAACTGACGGCGGTAACGAGCAGATACAGATGGTGATTGACAGTGGTGTAGTACCTAAATTAATTCCTTTGCTAAGTCATAAAGAGGTGAAGGTGCAGACAGCCGCATTGAGAGCCGTTGGAAATATCGTAACTGGAACTGACGAACAGACACAGGTATCTTTGATTCTTTTTTGTCTTCTTTCCAGCGAGAAAAAGTATAAACAATCGCAGTTATGTTTTAACCCTTTCGCGACTAATGGTTTTTGTATGTCTCACGAAATTTTCATTCCGAAAAAGACATTTATTTTAAATTTTTATTTTATTCAATTTTTTTCTCTATTGGATAATACATTTATATATTATTATTTTATTATAAACGCGATGTTTATTTAGATTTTATTTTATTGCTTACATTACGCATTTATCAGCAATAAAATACAATGTAAAAAAACATCATGTTTGTAATTTGATCTACAATACCAAAGGGAAAAAATATACCAAATAAGATAGAGGAAGGTCGAGCAAGAGAGAAAATATGTCTGCAAAATTGTAGCCATTGTGTAAGGTAAGTTACAGAATGGATAAGATATGTTCCAGATATACAGGGTGAGTTTTTTTTATCTTGAGACAACAGAATATCTCTAAAACACTGCATCAGATCAAAAAAAATAGTTATTGAAAGTTTTGATTGGTGGTGGAATTAGTAATAATAATTATATGTTCTATCCAATCATTTATTTTAAATTTCTCTGTGTCTACCGGTTTCGGCTAGGTGTCCGTTTTCAAACACATCACGCTTTTCATATATGTTAAAATAATTTTAATGTGTTTTTAGTTTCCATTGTACATTGTTTTTGATTTATTTTATTTAAAATTTTAATTATTAATGTTTAATACTACAACTTCGAATGACGTAGCTCTTAGTTCCTCTTAGACGTACTGTTGTCCAGATGATGGCGAAAGGCCGAAACCAGTAGACACAGAGAAATTTAAAATAAATGATTGGATAGAACATGTAATTATTATTACTAAATCAAAAAAAAGATCTTAATAATATTTGTTATAATGTAGGGGGCTCACTGAATGGTGCCGAACTCTCCCACCTTGGGGGTCAATACAATGATTGAAGTTCGTGTGCTATCGTCTGAAATACGAACATGTTACGAACTTATACGAAAAAATTATCATTGTAATCACGGTACAAATAATACGGTATGCTTTCGCGCATATGGAAGTTACGTCACATAGGAGCATAAATGCCGCCACATAAATAATTATTATTATATTAAAATTGATTTCGACCGTGAGAGTTTTGTTAATGCGAAAGGTAAGTTTAGAAAATCCGTACGGGGTTACGGAACATATTTTAAAAACGTTAAGGTGTTTTCACGATTCAATTTTCTAGAAAAACCACGAAAACACTTTGTAAATACACACGATATTCGCTACAATTGTAGAATTAAACACGAGCGCTACTAGATGGCGACAAGATAGATAAAGTAATTTTTAACTTAAAACGGGCTTTTTTAAAGCAAAGCTGCATTTGAATTACATTAATTGGGAGTTGTGAATAATTTGGATTTTAACATTTTGCTATTTACTATACATGTATTTTATTGTTTTCGATACGCTCCTTAATGACGTCATCTGACCGGCCTTCACGATGTTGAGATTCAAAACGAGCATACCGTACTATTTGTACCGTGATTGCAATGGCCCTTGAAACACGTAAGCACCAGCCGCCGCTGATCCAACCTACATTTGAACGTATAAGATCCCATATTCTGTAGACATTTTTATGGCTTCTTATAGATGAAGGCTTTCCGCTCGCTTGTTCATTTTCAATCGACGCGTTTCCTTCTGAAAACGCCTTAAACCACCGGCAAATCTGATCGTGTTTCGCCAGTGAAAAATAGCAGCTCTATTAATAACAAAATGAAATCGTCGCGAAAGGGTTAAAATATGTTTTGAAATTAAATATACAAACCTTTCGTTAGAAATTTAGTAATAAAATTCTGTCGTAATACAGGTTGTGCTGAATTGCGATGCTCTATCACACTTCCCGGCGCTGCTCACCCACCAGAAAGAGAAAATTTGTAAAGAAGCGGTATGGTTCCTGTCCAATATAACAGCCGGAAATCAAGCACAAGTTCAAGCCGTCATAGACGCCGGTGAGTACCTGCAAGCGCGTCATCTTGCAGGAAAAATCCGTTATGAAAAACAAAAAAAAAAATCGTTCATTTTCGAAGGTCTACTGCCGAACATCATCCAAAACTTGAGTAAGGGCGACTTCCAGACGCAGAAGGAGGCGGCATGGGCGATCAGTAACTTGACGATCGGCGGCAGCAGGGAACAGGTCGGCAAGTTGATCCGCGCCGGCGTCATACCGCCCTTCTGCGACCTGCTCAACTGTAAGGACGCGCAGGTCATCCAGGTGGTGTTGGACGGTATACACAACATGCTGAAGATGGCCGGCCGGAACACGGAACAGCTGGCGAACATGATCGAGGAGTGCAACGGTTTGGCTAATAAGATCGAGAGTTTGCAGAGTCACGACAACATCGAGATCTACAAGTTGGCGTACGAGATCATCGAGAATTACTTCAGCGGCGATGTAAGTGATGAAAGACGACAGTTGTTTACGTTAGAACGCGCTAGGTGACATTTACGGCGCGTGGACTCGGTTTGATGAGTTCGAGCGGTGTAAATTAACTTAGGCGTGAATCAGTATCAATGGCTTTGTCGGTTAAATTTAAAAACAATATAACTCATTTTTACTTATTGGAATATATCTAAATCTATACAGAATGTTTATACGATATTTTGCTTTAGGGTTTTGGACGTTTTAGAACGCGTACACTCTTTAAAAGTGACATAAACTTATGCATAAAACTAGTAGGCCCCGCCCTCTATTGCAATATATGCAATCGTTTCAATATAGTAATAATAAAATAATAATAGTTTATTTATCCAATAATAACAGGTTACTTATTACAGTTTAGAGTCGAAAGAGAATGTTAAAATCCTTAAAAACAGTTTACAGTTTTCAAAATTTACTCCTTTATTTAAATTATAAGGAAATTTATAATACCAGTTTGCTTTCTACCAAATATCATGGCTTTGCATTTATTTATACTTAAGGATAGGCAGTTGCGCTCACTCCATATACAAATGGCTGCTAAATCTTCCTGCAGACTATAGCAATCAGTTAGAGAATTGTTTTCTTAAAAAACAAATGAAATTAAATCGTCTGCATACGTAAAACAATTAAAATATTTTGCAGCCCTGTTAATGTTGTCAATAAAAACAAGGAATAATAATGGTGTTGACTTATAAGAACGCGATTTGTAACTAAGATATCCAACATCATTGTTCTGATCGCTTAAATTGGATTGGAGTAAGGCAATAATGCCATTTCCTGAAAATTAAGTGATGCTGTACACACGGTCAAACGCTTTTGAGAAATTCATAAATACTGCATCAACTTGGTATTATTTATCCGAGGCTTCGCCAAGATAATGTGTAGAAATAACATAAGTTAGTTGCAGTTATCCTTATCATTTATTATCCAAGTTGGACAGTTGATAATTATTTACAATACAGGCAATACTGTACAGTTTCTTTAAAGCATTTTATCTTAAGAAATATCTTTTTTACTTTATATTTTCCTGGATATTTTATTCCTATATACTATACTTTACAGCTTCCAAACTGAATTGCTTTATTTAAATAGTGTAATTTTTCGCCCTGACTAGCTCAATTCCTCTCTCTCTCTTTCTCTCACGAACCTCTCTTTATATAATGTTGACCGGACATTCTGAACATGCGTAAAATGATGTGGCAACCGCGCAAAAAATAAACATTATTTAAAACATCTTTTCCTTCTAGCGACCTCTGTATTCTAGTACCAAATCCGTCGTATTGTACTACATTAACAGCTATTGTACAATTTTAAAATTTAAAGCTACATCATATTGCATAAGAACGACTGATAATTAATTATAAACGATTGCAGCGCCCTCATCGGTTTTTTTTTCTTTTCATAATTACTCTTTAAACCCTCCTCTAGGCGCATGACATTTGTATTAGATTTCTTGGCCGTGGAAATATTTACAAATCTTATTGGAAAAACACCAATATGACAATGGGTAGATGTGAATTTGTACCACTGCATTTTACAAATCCCAGCTACACGGTAACCTTGAATTTTATAATGATTTTTCGTCATTCAAAATCAAGCATAAATGGTCTGGGTAAAGTGGTATACTTCAAACCTATTCATTAATTGTATTATTTACGTCGACTCCACTTTTAATATCGTTTTTAAAGTTGTACACCATAGGAATAAAACAATCTCGTGTTTGCTGGTAAAAAAAGATGACGTGAATGTAATTTTCGCGGGATTATTATAAACATGCAACTCTATTGAATATAAGAATTAAAAAGAATTTCGGTATATATTAAAATATATACCGTACTGCTGTATGTTATTTTGATAATCCGCAACGGGACGGACAATCTTCCTAAAAGATAGATAAAAATGATGTAACCTTTTCGGTTTGTGCATTTATATTCCTAGAATTTGATATTTGTAGTTTCCGGCAAAGGATTAAATGCAATAATAATTTTTAGAATTTGGGCAGATGTATTATTAGATATAGATTAGTATTTTAATTGCTTTGTTTACATCTAAATTTAGTTCCAATCAACTGTTAGTATTTTCTCTCTTCGTATTTCATTAGAATACGATTCATTACATTTTTGTTATCTTGGTTTATTTTATTCTTGTGAAAGTGCATATATCATTATTTGTAGCAATGCTTTAATGTGAATGAAAAGTATTTCACTGGTATTTGTTTTTTTTGGATAAATTTGGAAATACTTTATATAAGAAGGCAAACTGATTTATCCCTTACGCACAATCACCTACTAAGTGAAAAAGAGTTCAGTTTGTGCGCCTCCTAGGAGCTACGTGCTCAAACTCTCACCCACAAGCAATTGTAGCATAAAGCTGGCAATGCAGTCATTGAACTAGTTCGATAGTTCATGGACTCTTAGTCCTGTTAGATGGCTCGTATAAACGACAACCAGAGTGTATATGATTATGATTCCAAGAACGGCTTACCATGACTTAATGAAACATCAAAGAAATAAATACAATGAACCAATAGAAGAATATGCCACCAAGCGAGGCTCATGGTCTACTGTAGGAGCTGATAGTCCGTGAACTATCCGTGCGAGTTCAATGACTGCATTGCCGGCACACTTTAACACTTAAAGATGCAATACTGTCGTAATCGATGTATGCGACAAAGATGTCGCGATCTTTTCAACTTGCGCAGAGATTTGTATTCGCGAATTTTCTCAGTTCGCCAAATAATTAAATGTAAAAATAGTTTTCACAATCTGCACATTTTATTTCTTGTATTCAATAGAGTCAGGTATTTTCAATATATCGCGCAAAAAAATTGTATATCTCCCTCTCTTCTCTGTGTATATGTACTATAGCAAGCACCGCGGTTATTTTATTCCACGGCCTTAAATTGAAATTTACCATGATGTAAATAATTTAAAATCAATTAATTAATACATTAGTCGCATTTAACTTTTTTTTTTTTCTCAATATAGCTGGACGACGACCCGAACATAGCGCCCCCTGCCGGCGATGCGGACTTCGAATTCGGCCCCACGCCGAACGTACCGAACGAGGGTTTTAAGTTCTGATCGCTTCGTCCCCACCAGACTTACTTCACTCGAAAAAGCTTCCATTTATTTTAAAGAGAAAACAAGAATTAAGATTTTTAACAAAAAAAAAAAAGAATAAATAAATGAAACAACATGAACACTCAACAAAAAAAAAAAAAACGAACGATAAAATAATAGGAATAAAATATTGTATGAAATATATATTAATTAATTAATAGTAATTATTTATGTACGATCATTTTGATCCGTCGTGTTGTCGCTGTTCTCGTTTATAAAGCCGGCAGCTCTGTAAAGTGCTCAAATATTGATGAGATATCGACTATATTGTATATATATAAAAAAAAATCTTTATTTTTCCTTTTTTTTTTTTGGTATCGCTCAAGTTTTGGTTGATTTTAACGCTTTTATCGCCAATTCCATCGTAAGCGTTTTACTTTTATTATTATAATGTAATATGTTAGATATTACAGGGAGAGTTATGCGAATAATTTTATTATTTAATTGTATTTAGAATTGTACAAAATGATCGGACATAAACGTAAAAGATCTGAACACGATCTATGTATCTACATAGAAACGCGAGAGGAAAAGGGATATAAAACTTAGAGTTACGACTTTTCGTTTTCTTTTTTCTTTTTTTTTAATATGCAATAATTCTAAGGGGTAAATAAAAAAAAAAACAGTAACATGCATTTCGTTCGATGTATTTGACGTGTAAAAAGATTTTACATCATTTAAAATATTTCCCGATTTCATTTTTAAATGAATGTTTCCTCACAGGAGCGAAAGAAAACATTTAACATCAATTTGTGATAGTGAGATAATCAAAAAACTGCAAGATCTTGTAATGATAATAAAAAATAATAATAAAATCCACCAGTAATAATATTATTAACGTAGATTAAAAAAAAAATAAATAAAATAACTCGGTGTCGTACATCGAAAAATTTAACTGTTAAAAAAGACTCCCCCAAAAATCCGTTTTATTTAATTTTTGTATTTTCATATTCATACACCTTTATAAAAATATCGGATGTTTCAGTATCTTAATCGCGTGCAGATCTTTCCATTTTTTCGTTTATTGCGTGCATAATCCTATCCTTCCTCTTTAATTAGTTCGCGTTCCCGATAGATGTCGCCCCCCTCGTTAACTGTTTAAAAACAATCGACGCGTTGTATAAAAACCAATTCTTTCCGTGTATATTTCAAAGGTATTGTCGATTGTTCTAAAACACAATCCTCGCTAATATAATAATGAAAAATCAATTTTACGTTAAAAAAAAAATATATTGTGTCTATGGGGAACGTCACAAAAAAATTTCTTCGTTATACATAGAAAATACATACCATATTTATTCTTGTTTTACTTTGTATACGCTATTATCATTATTATAATTTTATTTTGTGCTAGCCGAAGCGGCAGAGGAAGTTTATTCATATTGACTTATGTAAGATAGGGATATCGTAAAAAAAAAAGACAAGGACTTTGTATCATATTTAGAGAAACCTGAATTTATTAGGAGGATATCGAGATTAATGAGAGAAACGAACACTTGATAATATAACCAATTTACGGGGGCACTTTAAAAAGGCGATTCCCGACTTATAGACTCTTACAATGTATGTGTGGTATAAATAATAATGTACACGGAAAGGCTGTATTTTTCTCTGTAATTATTATCGCCCGCATCGGAACTAAAGTGTATTATAAAAAAAAAAAATTATATATTATATAGTCTTTAGTTTCACATGACATACTGTATTAGGCTTAATTTAACTTAATATTTTATTGCTAAAATACATATTTGAGTTATAAATGTACATTTATAGAATAAATCATTTTGAAATCTTAGCTATCTTCGTTTCATGTGAAACTGCCATAAGAAATAAACACCAAGAATACGAAAGAACTGAAAGATACGCCAGATACACTTTCTTAAAACACAAATTGCAACAGCGCGCCATATTTTGTGTCTTTAAGCAGTTAAACATACAATGCAATTGAAAAGGCATTTTTTCAAAGTGTCTTATTGAGGTAAGTAACAATTATTTTCTAATTCCAGACATTATGTTCACAAGAGCTACTATAGATTAATACATACTTCAAATCTACAGTTTTTACTGAGGTATTTACGACGTTAGAAGTAACAAAAAATGAAATTTTGACTTCTCAAGTCTTGTTTTTCCTCTAGTCTTGTTCTTAATTTCTATTTTACCAGTACAAAATATGTTCTAATTGCGTTGTATTTTTTATCGCCATACAAATTTTTAATTTGTTTAACAGTATTTTTAATTTTTGCTTAAAACTATATCCAACAGCCCTTTCTTTCCCTTAATTTTAACTTGATAGAGGCTCTTAGCGATTACAAACGATCAGACTACAGCGCGTATACAAAGGAGGGAAGAGGGGGGGGGAGGTTTAGCAGTGTTGCCAACTCGGGAAGTTTTGAAGTCGAAGGGAAATAGCATGGCATTCGTGGGAAATTTTATTGTTTTTTAGCAATGTTGTGATATCCTAAAATAAGACATATTTACCAGGTACAAATATACAAGCTATGCTCTTCTGAAGTCCCAAATACGCTCAAGGTCGCGCAGCTGCTCCCAACGCTTCATCAGCGTGTGTTCACGTTATTCTATGATATTTTCGTTGAAAATTAAGATTCAATTGTGATTTAAAACACTTTGAATGTATACTCCATTTACATGCAGATTTATTATTTATATTTGTCCATTTCTATTTATTTGGTAAGGGTAAGAGCCGTTTTACACGTACGAGAATTTTTACATAAATCATAACAAAAATTATCCCGCAAATTTTGATGAGAATTTTCCTAGAAATTTTGTCGCGACACTTTCAGGTCGTTTTACACAGGAATAAGGTTACTTCCATTTGTACTTCCAAGTTGTAACCTAAATCTAAACAATTATGATTCATATTTTGCTGGTTTATAGGTTAACTGCTATTTATTTAAGATTTCTATGATAACCATAATGAAATAACAATTTAATTTAACAAATGCACCTGCTTATAAACAACAAATATCGTGAAAATTCCGGTTAAAATTTATTCCTGTGTAAAACGACCTGAAAGTGTCGCGACAAGATTTCTTAGGAAAATTCTCACCAAAATTTTCGGGATAATTTTTATTATGACATGTCAAAATTCTCGCACGTGTAAAACGGCTCGAATGCGTAATTTTATGAAGTTTTATTACTTCAATAGAATGGTGCGACTATAATAGCGCTCTAGTTTATTTTATTGGTAGGACTGGATCATCACGAGATGCGCAAGATCCATATCTTGTATATTTGTACAATGGTTTTGCGCATTCGTAGGAATTTTGTTTAAAAAAAGGGAAAATTTGATACTTCTCGTGGGAAATTCAATGCTTAAAGGTTGGAAACACTGACGCTGAGACACACAGTGCTTGCGCATATGGGTCATTCCATGTCAACCGGAACACCTAAAAAAATTGATGTCTTGGATTCTTTTTATATTTTAAATTTGAAGTCTTTGGCTAAAATTAGAAGACCCGTTCTTTTCTAAAGGTTTTTCCTAAAGCGCTACAGTATCTATTTACAAAGATATTTGCGAACAAAGTTTGCAAAATCAGTAAAATAATCGCAGAAGTTATATTGTTTGGTTATGCATAAATTAAAAGAGTAAAACAAAATACGTATAAATCATGGTTTATTCTAGAGTTCAGATTATACATTTTCATTTAATAATGCCTAAATTAGATTGTAATTCATTATGATCCCCTTTTTCTCCTGTTAAACAATGCCTTTTTTCTTTATGTTTATCGCGAAATTAAATTTTTGAAAAAAATATAATATCCTTTAAACTATATTCTACAAGAATCAAAAAAAAAACTTCATTTGTTTGGGCATACGGTATATAATTTTGTTTGTTTTTTTTTTTACATTAACAAAGTTACGTTTCGTAATGTAAAAAAAAAACAAAATTATATACCGTATGCCCAAACAAATGAAGTTTTTCTTTGAGATATAACACGGTAAAATAATTTGAAGGAAAAGAATCAATTTTATTCTTTTTCAAAATCAACATTCTACAAGAATAGAAGTATTTGAAAATGGAGAACCTACACTACTCTACGTTACGTATAGTATTGTATGAATATTTTTTTTTTTATGGAATACCCGTAGGTTCTCTTTGACCATTCTTAAATCTGTTTGTAATTCTTGGCCCGAAGATATTGGAGTAGGACGAAATCGGTCGCGTCTTAATTGCAGAATTTGTGAGAAACAAGACCATTGTTTAATTTCTTTTACTTCCTACAGCATCATCGGATGGATTATATACATTTAGGTGTTGCTAATTAAAAATTAACAAATCATTTTGGATCTCATTATAATACCAACGATTTCTATTCGTGAGTGTAGTATTTACTTTGATTTTTAATCCATTGCGCATACTCGAATACTGGTTGGTGTCTTAGATTTTCCTCATTACTTAATTGTGTAATGAAAACAAGAATGTCTTTGGGCAATATTTATTCATGTGTCGTCTCAAAAATACAATATCTCTGCTTTTTTCATTATTTAAAATTTATGACGGAACATTTTATCTATCTATCTCTAGCCCTGTCTTTTCTACATGGAAATTTCTGCTATCCTCGCTATATGTAAAAGCACTTACAGAGAGGCGAAAAGTACAATTTATTAATTATGAAAATATAGAGATATAAAGTACAAATAATACATATCATTATGGATAACGCAAATTACTACAAGAAACGATTTTTATATTTTATTAATGCCAGCCAATTATTGTCATCTCGTTTCAAATTAGTATATACCTATATATATAGAGAGAAAATAAAAAAAATACAACGATATTAATATTAATGTTATTGCAGAACTATTGTTGTTTGTAATAACTAAAATGTATATATATATATATGTATATATCCTTCTTTATTTCAATAGCGTATACCTGGGATGTAAAAAAAAAATTTTCTAAATGACTAGATCATCTGGATCGGCACATCCTCAAGATAGAAGCCATATTTTATTGGCGGGCGTTTGGTAATAAATATTAATGTAACTACAATAATTATCTAAGGCCGATCATAAAAATCATAATTCATATGTTCTTGCCTAGCATTGGAATTTCACAAAGTATTATTAATTAAACATTAATAGTAGTATTAGGTTATCACGAAACCGTCTTCATGCCAAAAGGAGGGAGGTATCTGTGGTTATTTCTCCCTTGCTGGCGAAAGTCATCTTTTAGGCGTTCTATTGACGTATATGTGGAGTGTGCAGTATAATCTATAAACGGTAAAAAAAGTGGAAATTGATTGAAAATCGATAATTTTGTAGAATTGAAATCGAAAGTCTACATCTCCATTTTTCCAAATGCCTCGACATCTGTAAAAGTAAAGAAATATATGTTTAGCATCTATCAAATGTTATTTCACCACGAGCGGCTGATAGCAGAATTCATACCTCCAATAGCGATTCATAAACGTTAAGTCCAATCGTGGTTCGTTTTTACAACGCGCTTGTTTTTAAATTACGGAATTTAATAATTATTGTAATGGTTATTTTCCGGTGAAAGTGAATGCCAGCTGTGTTTAGAAGAGGAGGAAACAGTTGAGCAGGTCTTCTGCAGCTTCAAGAATCAGGTATTTAATTTTTAAAAAGGTTGACTCTTGAAAATATTCTCACGAGCTAGCTTAAGGAACTGAACTTTTTGCATGAGCTTTAAAATAACAACCACTTTGCAATGGACTCTAATATAATTATTTATATTATTATTAATGCAACCATGCCGATGTTTATCTCTTCCCAATCACTATAGATTAGTTTGTTGTTGTATGGCGAACAATGGAATAATTGTGTAAAAGCTTTTATTATGGGACAATACAAAGACGTAGCATAAAGATTTACAAGCAAGGAACTTAAAACTTTATGATTGAAATATAATTATTAAATAAAGATATTTATTACAAGAAACCTTTCTTTGCCAATAAAAGTCAAGAAAATTAAATTAAATATTAAATTTGGCGTTGGTTAAATTTACAAAATTGGCTTTATTGTTCTTTGTGTACATAGTAATTTTTGATTGTAATAATATAGTCGTAAACCGGAACGATTCTACGCCGGTTTAGTCTTTTGCGGTGTTCCACAAGGTTCCTCTTTGGGGCCTATACTTTTCTTTTTGTAATATATATATATAAATAATCTTACAGACAATGTTATTCATAGTAAGATATGTTTGTATGCTAACGATACATCTTTTGTGGTGAGATGCGATAGCTTCTGTAAATCACATTAACAGCAACGAACACATGGTGTGAATCAAACAAATTATAAATAAATGAGAATAAAATGCAGATACTAACCTTTTCGTCGAGGAAGGAGGACAAATGAACTTCCTTAGAGTAATCATGGATTAAATTAGTTAGAGCATATATCCTCGCTTATTTGTATGTGGTAAAAAAAAATGCGCTAAGAGCTGCAAATGTGTGGAATCGAATGGTAATATTGAAAGACCTGCTAGCAGTACGCTTAGTGCTCATATTTGTGAAAATCAACCGTCCTACATTGTATCGGTTTCCTGCTGGTAGGCCCTTGTACGTTCTATCATTAAACACCTTAGTTACCCACGAAGCGACAAAGCTAGCGTATTCGGCTACGTACGCGGGATTGGAGAAAATTTTGATTCTACAAACACCCGCATTAAAGATATTGTGCCGATTACGAACTCAAGAAAATTGTCGGAACGTGTTTGTCCAAGAAACGATAATGACAGTGGTGAATGTGTATATATTAAACTGTGTCAACTATGTTCACTAGAGCAAACAAAGTTCCCGACGAATTCTGACTAACACCCCTACTCGTCTAGAAATAAAGATGGACTAGCCATTCAACATCACAGGCTAACTCAAACTCAGCAATCTGTGAATTATTGGTGCGTTAAACTATATAATAAACTGCCTGATCAACTAGAACAGCTGAAAGCAAACAGGTTTCATAGAACACTTAAAAAAAAATGCTGTTTAAAAAAGTTAGTTTTCTACAATGTTAGACTTTTCCCACCTGTGCTGAGTTTCTTCCTTTTTTTCTCACGCATTTTACTTTCTATTTATACAATATGTTTAAGTAAATATGTGTATATATTTCATTGTTTTGAACATCTATACTTTTTGACATGTTGCGTGGATGTGATAAAATAAATACTACCACTTCTACAATTGACATTTATTTCTAAGGCATTTGTTTTCAACGTGAAGTGCTGCCTTTAGTGGTATCATTTGGGATTACCAAGGAATTCCGATAGGCTATTCAATTGCCGACGTTGTAAAAACAATCACATGGTAGCTATAAATAGTACAGAAATGGCGCACAGTATTACAAAACATAACCTTCTGACTTAACCTAACACGGGTACAGCTTTATGTTATTTTCGAAATGCATAGTAAACGGATGTGCACGTATGTGGTTATTCCTATTAACAAGTGTATTGATTTTTATTAAGCATACTCTATGTCCGTCTCTTCTACTTTTCGGGTTAGTACAGTTTTGATTAATCTTTCATTGTTACTATCATCCTTCGAAAGAAGAATTAGTTAGTGTGGTGTCTGTACTAGGAGAATGTGACAAACTATTTTCTGGTTTCAAGTATGTACAGTCAAAAACAACCAACCGCTGAAAGGAAACCTAATGTGCTCTCTTTTAAAAGTCTAAAGGAGTACAACCACTGAAGAAAGCGAATTTTCAGTAGTAGGCACAGTTGTCGAATCCTCAAATATTTCTATGCGGGCGGTCATATTAGGCACAACAGGAATTTTATCGCATTTTAAACAAAAATAAATTTTATCCTTTTAACCATTATCAGTTTGTCCAAGAACTAGATCAATGTGATTTCAATCGAAGGTTGATCTTTTGTTATTAATAAGAGCTAGAAAAACAGCTAGGAGAAGTAAGATTCTTCATCAATTTTCTGATGAAGCTGCCTTCCAGAAGAATTATACGTAAACCGCTATAATTTTCATTAGTATGACGCAGTTAATCCGCTTGCTATTAGGACAGTAGATCAAAAGTAGCAATGGTGTGTTAACATACGGGGAGGTATTATTCGAAACAAACTTATAGGGTCATACTTTTTTTTATGGTAATCTTACAGAAGCCCGCTATTATCTACACTTTCTTGACAATGAATTCAGAGAGTTGTTGGATGATGTACCTCTTAATATAAGATGGTAAAGATTTAGCGTCTTTTGGCGGTGGACTACTCGGTCAATGATGACAACATTTGGTAACGACACGTTCACGTCAAAAAAAATGTTGACGTTTGATATAAACATGGTCACTAACATAACGCCAAAACGGAGTTCTATGTTGGTGGCTGTGTGTGTCAGTACTCTAATCATCCCATCCTAACCTCAGATATCACAAAAAATGAATCTGAGTCTGGAGCAAATAGTTCTGCTGCTTACATTACAGCAAAAAAATGATGATGACGATTTTCTTGTACTTTTTTTTTCTGTTGCATCAAATAACTGTACAATTTTGCGCGGCTGTTTCGCCCTTTACAAATTGTCTAATAATATAGTATATATAATTCAATCTTAACGTCAAATATCAACCTAACAATAAAACAAGGTAAACCATTAACATGACAAATATGACAAACACGGCTTCTACTTGTGAACCAAGTTTAGAGTATGTTCACGAATTCTCATGACCAAACCGGATATATTTTAGCATTGAATTACTTTGATTAGGGCAGCACTAGAAATGACCACAACGCAAAAACAGCAAATTTGATGACCAGTTCACATATTTAGTGATATAGTTATGCGCCAAAAGACGCTAATTGTTTCAACATGATGGAGCACCACTTCATTCTGTGCATTATGTATGCGCTGCATTTCGATACATCTGACTGCAAATGCGCGTGAGAGAAAATGGCGTTTATATCGAAAATCCGATGTTCTAATTATTTTTTTTTATGTATTTGGCATGATTTATTGCATGTTTACTTATATTGATTTGTTTATTTTTCGATGTTTTTGTGATTTTATAGTAAATATTTATTTTCTGGCTTTCATTTTTACAATCTTCGCCTACTAAGATTACAAATATGATCGCAATAATGAAAAATTAATTAAAACTATAATAACTCGAAAAGTAAAAGAGATAGACATAGACAGACAATAAAAGCCAAAGCATTTGTTAATAGGAATTCAATGATGTAAACCTATACAGGATGTTCTATTTAAAAAAAAGTAAGATATACCCATTCGAAGTTGACTGAGTTTGCGCTTTAGTAATGAACACCCAGTGTATTAAAATACAACTATAAACATACCTGTAGGTATAAATAGGTCCGTACTAAGATATTTCAAAATTTGATTCACTTAGTCTAAGTGGTATTTAAATTACAATCGCTTTTCTCAAACAGTGCAAACGACATAATATTTGGAAAATCAAAGATATCTTGGGAATTTATGAGTTCAGCGCTAATGTATATTATACCTTATGTTTTTAAAATTTACTGGCGCTTTTAAAAATGCAATAATAATGGGGGTATTGTATTTAAAAAAAAAAAAAGAAAGTAGAAAGCTGTACCGAGGTTACGAATCACCCTGTACAAATCGCAATTTGCGCTATAGAAGAATCCTACAATAATTGATAAAAACTTTTTTTCTATCTGTCACTGCTTACGAGTTATAGAGAAATTCGCTATTGGTGAAACACCCTGTATAATAACCATTACAATCATTATAAAAATAAATTTCAAAATTTGGCGTTGTAAAAGTGAATTATGATTGGACGTAATGTTTCTGCATCTGCCTCGGAGGGACGAACCCTGCAATTAACCGCTCGCCATTTCACCAATTTTAAATCGCAAATTTACCGCTTTCCAAACTAGCTAAAGTCGTAGCAGTCGACACGCGATCAACATCAGCGTCCATTTGATCTTGCAGCAATTTTTCCGTCGTCTCGGCGACGTACGACGCCGATGCCGGCACGCCAGCGCCCTCTGTCGTCTGCGCCATCATACGTATGATATCTTTCTGGGAATCCCGCACGTCCAACAGGTAAATGTTGTCCTCCTTTTCCTTCTCGAGGTACTGGTAGATCTTGTCGTAGATGATACCGTGCATGCCAGGTCCTTCAGGTACTGGATGGTGCTCGGATCGCAGTTATCGTCGCCCCAACAGAACATGATCAGTCCGGAATCCAACCCGTGCCGCACCTAAGCGTCATAAAAAAAAAGATTACACGTCTACCGTTTGGCGTACGATCAGGAAGAGGAACCAACACCTACTTCTCATATCAAGACAGCGAGGATTTACTATGTATATTGTTAAAGTGTACACACGATGCCTTATAAATATTTCATTACAATATAGAAGAGAAAAGAAAGTGTAACTTACAAGATGTGTCTCATTGTTATAAAAAACAAGAATGTCTTTAATGTTTAATTTATCAGTTCATACACCACTCCGCACGAAAAATAAAACGTCAATTCACAATATATATTTATAGAGGGCGCGCTCGGAAATCGCACAAAATAAAACACAATCGCATGTAACGCATCACTAGCACCACTTCTTTTTAGATACATAAATTTCACTGTTTTTGTTTTATCCCAACAAGTTTCGCATACTTAAAGTATTAATATTATACTTTAGCGACATCTGGTGGTATTAGAAGCAAATATTATCTTTCTTTGATATTCGCATTTGTAGGGAAAAATTATTTAAATTATCCTATTATGTTCGTTTAAAGAAACACCATTTCATTTCATTCCTCCACAGTAGATAATCTCTCCACGTATTCCTTTAAGAATAATCGTTCTCAACAAGTTCCTCACTATCATTTATTTATTTGATATAATCTTCCTGAAGTTTACCGAGAGTCGACACTGTAATTTCTTTAATGTTTATACATCCATAATGTTCATGTGATTCCGCGACACAAAAACCGTCAGTTCTTCCGTCATCAGTCAATAACCATTTCGCAATATTCCAAAAGTTGCTGCATCTTGCCACGTCAGCAATACGTATGCATCCACGTTTCTGCTCGACAAAACCACTTCGTCAATGAAGAATATATTGACAGATTTATATAGATTTTCAGTTTCACCTACCTCCATTTGTAAAATAAAGTAAAATTGCTCTTAATGAACGATATTGGTATTTCCAAATAAACCGCCATATGTTTTCACGAGAAGTTTGGGAAACCAATAAATACAATCTTGGAAAAGGTGTTGAAAAGTACTTCCCAATTATTAAATTCTATTTTATTTACTGCATTTGATTAAAAACTCAAAACTCCTCTGCACTATCGGTTTCGGCTTTTCTGCCATCTTCAGGTGCATTGATTGTTTTTTTTTTGTTTTTAAATTAAACATTGCAATAGTTTAATTTAAGAAACAATATGCACCTGAAGAAGGCAGAAAAGCCGAAACCGGTAGTGTAGAGGAGTTTTTATTATTATCAAATGCAGAAAATAAAATAGAATTTAATAATTGGGAAGCATTTTTCTACACTTTTTCCAAACTGAAAGTCTAAGCCAAAATATGGACATAAAATCACCATTAAATACAATTTTGGGACACACAAAATTATTTACACCGCCATTTAGATGTCACGTCACCAATTTGTGTATTGATGCAAATTTATTTCGGGTCCATCCTACACGCGCAGATCCATTAAGATAATACTTACTATAGGGTAATTGGTTCCAATTGGTCTAATGGTGACACCAGTTGCTTTTTTTTAAAGAGGAAGACTGTAGTTTAGGTCAATTTAGCCCGGTGTAACCATTTCCCTCTTTGATAATTGCTTAGTGTTGTAAATCTATGTAACATTTATTAGTTTCCAAACAAACGTAGTTGCGTCCATTGGATAATTATCAATTAATACCACCAATTAATATTCGATATTGAAGCCGGAAAAGTCTTCATACACCTCCATTTTTATTGACCGAAAAAAAAATTAAAATCAAATGAAAAATTATTTTATTAGCGACTTTTTATTTTCAAAAATCACTTTTTTATGGGACAACTTCTATGTTAATTTTTCAATGATAATTTTTTTAAGTAAGTTAAGGGATTTTTTTAAATCGTTAAAATTGTTTTCGTTAAAAAAAATACATACTTCTTTGTTTTTTCTATTTGACGCGGATCTTTTTTTGCAGTCGCAGAATTTTTTTACTATTGTTTTTAACAACTCATTGAAAAACTCGCAGGGAAAAAACGCGTATTGAAATGGTGAAGATTATCAATTTCTTTTAGCACTAAAATAATATGTATGTACAGTAAGGGACAACCAAAATGCCCGATCCAAGATAATAATAATAAAAATAATTAGAATTTATTGACAACTACAATTCAAGTACATTGTCAAAAAGATTACATCACCGATATGATTTATAGGGAAATCAGCTGCGACACTTTGTATAATTTTGTTCCTCTACGTCTTCTTTTAACATAATACGTCACTTACTTTAAATACAATTCTTGCCGTTGTCAATGGTGATGATAATCCCCCTAATTTCTCTCGAACAATCTTACATACTTCTTCGATTAGTTCAACATTACGCAAAAATGAAAATATCGCATTTAAGGTAAAGATATGGGGAACTAATTGAAATAGTTTATATAATGGCAAAACTATATCAAACATGTGAAAACTGTTAAAAAGGATATGTGGATTGCAGATAATTTGTGAAAAAATTATTATTCAATAACAGATTTGTGATCAACAGAAAATGAAACCAATTACTTGAATGACTAAAAATCTTAAGCGATGTGAATGCATGAATTATTATTAATTCACATTATTATTATAAGATATATTGTGTCTCTAGATAATTCCTATTTCTTTCTTAAATATTATTGTATTATACAGGCATAAATGCATGATTCCGCTATATTTGTTTTATTTGTTAAACAATTACATTTTTTTTTTAGATTTAATAGATTTTATGATACTCCAATTTCTAATTCTAAAAAATTATGTCTCTTTTTAGCTAATTCTGAAATAAATTATTACATGATTGATAGCCGTTTTTAAGTTAATATGAAAATCAAATATGTTGAAAGTAATGAACGACACAACAACTTTAATGTCACATGATCTTTAGACATTTATACTTTTATACAGAAATTACAATTTTTAAGTGACCTTGACAAACGTATTTTCTCGTACTTAAAAGAAGCCGAAAAGTAATCATACGACTGCTGAATGTCAAACTACTTGTCACTCCATTATATTCTAGTATTGTTTAAATATATCTAGTTAGTAAACGTAATGCATTGTCGGAAAAATAAAGTTTTGCTCAGGGAAGTGGTGCACTCTATCGGTGAATGTAAATTGATTTGAAAATGCGATAAATATAACAGGTATCTCGGTCAGAGAGAGAGGCAGATTTCTGTGTTCTATCTATCTGCGGATATGCCGTATCGGTGTGATGTATGATTCACTCGCATTGGCGAGTTGTGTGGCCCTGGGAAAAGGGAGGGTGGATACACGATGACGCTGTGATGACGCGTCTCGCGATAATTCTCGTGTTTGTTTACATTAAAAGGTTAGTATTGGGGTATTCTGTTATAATAAAATGAACTTGAAAGTGTATTGCAAGACATGTTCTTGTTGACAAAACATTGAAACATTTTCTAATTTAAGATTTTTTTAAAAAAATAAATATTTAAACTTAAAACAAACGAAAAATCACTGAAAAGAGAGAAGTTAAATCTGAAGGACGCAAATTTGCTAAGAAAAAAAGAAAAAAACATAAATCTGTGTTTCTAAATTTTTAGTTTTCTTAGTTTAACTAGGATTATATAATAATAAGAATGTTTTTTTTTTATTAGGAAGAATAAGTATTTAGTTTGATAATATATAGTCGTTATCTTTTTACCATTTTACTTTACTTTTTCTTAGTTTCTAATTTAATGTTATGCTCTATGTGTGTAGTTCTAAGTTTTGTGTTATATTGCGTCATCGTGTATCCACCCTCTCCTTTCCCCGGGCCTCACCTACAACTTACGAGGTAATCTTATGTATACGGACGTGATACGGACCTTGACCTTTGGGTAACTATTGCAATTAAATAATATTTTGCGGACACGTAAGAGGGCTATCTTGTATGTAGTAATCTAACTATAAAGCTTGTATTTAAATCGAGACCTACCGTTGTTGTCCAAAATGTTCAAAAATCCGTTAACTATTTTGTCCATAAGGTTGTCTAACTAGTATGTATATAAACAATGATTCTAGACACTACAAAAGCAAGTAAATTGACTATAGTACTACGTTTAGAGAAAGTTATTAAAAAAAAAATAATGAAGTTTTTCTCGTGTTCGTATGCTTTCTTTAACATCAGATTCGGCTAAAGAAAGTTACTCTTTGGCCTTGGTAGGCAAATAACCATTATGTAAAAGGTTATCCATTCCATACTCGATAGATATGCAGAAGATAATTCACATATGATATGTTTTATATATCTGCAAGAAATCTCTTGCGAACGTGAACCTGGGCATTACAATACTGAACGCTTTATGTTATGTTTGAGCACGATCGGTCATTTTGATTGACTGTACCTTTAAGGGAGGAAATTACCTTTTAAAGTTTATTCATTTTTCTAATCAAAATCTCCTACGACAATAAAATTTTGCAGATTCTCTCTACATTTTTAATACTTCAATATAAAAATATATAAAACGAATAAAGATTGCTCTGTAGAACACATTTCACGACTGAACATTCTAAGTAACGAGAAGGCACGATGCATGATAAAATGATTAAAATTTTCATGATAAATTCAAAGCGTGCACTCGTACAACAGTCAGGCATGCGTAGAGAGTACTTGTGCAACATATAGATAAAAAAAAGTCACTTTCGAAGATATACTATTAGTTATTATTTCGGGTGTCTGAAAACTTTTACGACTCACAACTACTCTCACAAAAACAAAACGTTTGCGATTTATTCAAAACACCCAATGTGTTCCCCCCCTATTTTAGCCTACCTACCGTGGATGCCGGCAACCTGGGGGGCGACTTACCAACGACGGATCTCTCAGTATATCCTCCGTGTGGACGCACAGGCCCAATATCTCGATCATATTGACGAACTGCACTCCGGCGGTGATGGTCCAGGAACGCGGGTCGTCGTATTGCGGATACTTGACCGTCTCGCCCTGCGACAGATACATGACCGGGTATTTGTTCTGCTTGTAACGGAGCAGGGTGCAGACGTCCGCGTTGAAACTGGAGAAGATGATGGCCCGGCAGGCGCTATAGTTCAGCACCACGTCCAGGATGGTGTCGACGTAACGGTTGATGTCGATGGCGTCGTTCAGTTCGTAGGTGCCGTCCGCGTACTTGTTCGTCCATTTGATCTCGATGTTGAAGCCGCATTTCGGGTCGAGTTGCTCTAGGGCGCTCTGCAACGTGGGGAAGGGCTGGTGGTCTTCCAGATCGTCGTCGAAGAAACCGGGATTCTTGGTTTTGCCCTCCATTATATGGTACAACTACACATAAAACGCATATTTAGTAAATATACAAAATGAGCGAATAAATATATAAGCTGATTTTCTAAGGAAAGGTATTCCTCATGGAACTGTACTTGGTCCGCTGCTTTTTATTCTACCCTATGTCTTCGAATTGAGTTTACAAGAATTAAAAAAAAACCTTTGTTATTAGCTTTAGGACGAAAAAATATTCTGTGCAGGGTGCAGGCAGGGGCGCCTCCTCCAAAAACAATGCTAAACTACACTCAGAAAATATAAAGAACATAAAAACCATTGCTTATTTCATGTGGGTAAGTTTTAAAAGAAAATATTTTCATAATAAAATTTAAATAAAATAAAAAAACGGAATCTCTAGTAAAAACTTAAAAAAACAAATAAAGGAAACTCAGGAATTATTAAATGAAAACGAAAACGAATCTTTCTGTATGCAGTGCTCGGCACTGTGGGGGAAGGGTCTCCCACTATAACGGTAGGCAAGGATGTGAGTCAGACGGCCGTCGAAGATCAGCTATTGAAAGTAGAAACATATTTACTGCAAAAAGTGACTAAGTCAAAATCGGTATTATGTGATTAAAAACCTACAGTTACTTAGTTAACACAGTTACAAGTTAAATACCAATATTTACTAAAATGAGAACATACATACTTACATAAAATATAGTGAATAATGAATATGGAAATCTTACGATAACTTTTTACCTCATTACAAGCAATTTCTGTAAATATGTATGACTTGGTCACTTTTTGCACTAAGCCCACGATATGTGGAGGGCCGTCGCATATGGACTTCGATTTAGACACTTTCCCGCAATAAAAATTGGGTTTAAAATATAAATAAGTGTAATAGTGTTAAAAAAAAAAAACAAGCCATTTACTTAGGAA